>DWRC01000160.1:0-10148 GCA_018250675.1 Astraptes naxos | reverse complement strand
GAACCCGGGACCCACTGTGTGACAGACCGGTATGGTAACCACTCCGCCACGCGGGCCGCCAAACGATTGAGTTAAAAGAGAACTTTGTGAATTATTTTTAAATCTTTGGATTTTGAAATGTGACCCTTCGCAATGTCCCTTCCACTTTCGTGTGACGTAATACACGAACGGCACCTTACCTATAACACAATCAAGCGACTAAAGACCACCTAATAAAATCCCATAACATAAATAAAACGTAAAACATATTTACAAATTACATTCCGCCGCTAAGCCCAAAACAAAACTTTCAACTATTTATTTTAGTGTAAGTACGACAATTTTTACATAGAGAAAAATCACACTGAGATATACAGTTTTTAGCCAATAATAACAATATATAGAATATAATTTTCGATTAAAAGGAGTCGGTTTCCATTGAAAAATTCATTAAAAAAATATTTTTTTATGCACCATCCGGTCTGTAAACGCAGTTCAGAGAGACCACCCGAACATGATAACTGACGAATTAGTTTAGTAGATATACGCAGTGTGGATAGACCACTTACTGAAAGAAACTAGCATTGATTAGCACTAAATTTAAGTCAAATGAAACAATAATTGAAATAATTTGGATTAAATTAATAATTTTCAACATGTTTTTAACGAAAACAATACAAAATTAATTCAAATGCAAATAATGAAATAATTTGGAATTAATGAACGGATTAAATCAATGTTCAATGCGCTTGAATACATTTTTAACGAAAACTACAAAACAATTTTAAACTTACATTTAATCAAAATATAATAATTGTAAAAACGATTTGGACTGTTAAGAATATCTACTTAGGTAAATATTTAATGAGCTAAACTATTTTTTATGTCCAACGTGCCAAATCTAGGCATAGCACGAACCTAGGACATATTCCAAAACTGCACAATTACCTACCTACTATTTGACAGCAAGAGGAAATGGAAAATTGTAATAGAATTTGTTTAACATTAAATATTTTGTTACATTTACGAAATGTCAGGTTTCAGTATCAGCAAGCGATCTATCCCCACCCAAGTATACACATATATATAATATTATATATATATAATTATAGAAGAATACCCGATGCAAACAGTGCAAGAAGTACAAACACAATATATTGTCTAGCAATGTTACAAGGTAATGTAGTGCAACGTGTAATGTCCAAATGTAATGTTAATTCACGTGTATTACAAACGATTTCTCGTTATTTTGTCTGTCACGTGGCAACTGTCAGATTATGTGAACTTGCTTGTTGCCCTATTGAAAAATCGTAGAATTTCTATACGGGACTAGTGTAGATTTTCATTCAACAATGAATTCGTTTCGTTTAGAAGCGAATAAACCAATCGCATTGGACATTTCACATTACACCATGTATTTAGGTACTATTCTCATTATATCATACTCAACTAGGTTAGGTATTGATGAATTGCGCTACATTTCGCTATCTTTTATTTTATTAATATTAATAATAATGTAATAATTTCACTAAAAGTACCTAGGTACGAAGATTTACAAGCCTGCCACTCCAGGCGCGCACTAAGATAAAAAAATTCACTATATTCGGTCCGCAGCCGACGTGTCGATAAAAAACATTTTTTTTTTTGCGGATTTTTTCCATTCAACTTTTTACTAAGAAATAACGTATCGTTTCCACTATTTACATGCAAGTGATAAAGTGCGAAAAAACTCACCCAGGACGACACGAGGGGTCAAAACATCGACATTTCAACAACAACAATATATTTTATCATTACTCGTTTACATCATCAAGTTTAGCTACGATATTTATTTATCATCAAAAAGTACAAATTTCACTTCAAAAAATGTATATATAAGAAAAGACACCGCGATGCCCCCCGTACTATGTGAATCTCACGTGATATGCCAAACGACAAAATTACTATCTAAAATGAAAATATACAAATCGAACAGCGGTTGAACGGCCACGAACGATATATATAAAACATACAACGTACGAACAACAAGAACAAGGTGCCGACGGCGCGGCCCATAAACAAGTCACCGGGCAAAAACAACAACTACAAACTAAACTCAAACAACTTAAAACTGAAACACGACCCGCGCACAACTAAAAGGCAATTCGAAACAACTAAAAATAAAAACAACGAAACCGTACCTACAAATCGAAAGGTCTAGTAGAAATTAAAGAGCAATCGAAAAGAGCGCGAGACAAAATCTGACACCTCAGAAAGCATCTTCTAAAAGTACCACGATACCTTACACTTTGAACCGTTCGTAATAAAAACGCACTCAGCCGTGCCTCGTTCATCAGGACGCGCAGAGCTAAAGTATCGCAGCAAAAGTCACAAAAAATAAAGGAGAAATCGAAACAACCTCCCCACATACACACTCGATACAGCATGAAATCTTCACAAACATTGTAACAACGCCGCATAGATGCGCCTGCGCTGCACCATCCCTTCCAAACATTCAACTTCAAGGTATAGTGCAAAAACTAACCACTCTCAACAGACTACATATCCCAAACACCTCGGCATTTAATAATAAAGTCTAACACCAATTTGACAATTTTTAAAAAACGCTACGCGACGCGCATTTACCCCGAGCGGGACCGAAGGCCCCAAACTCGCGTGACAATGCTCAAAGCATCACCATCGATATCTATACTGCGCGCAAAGTAAAAAATCACGTCCGAATTTCACATTAAATTTGATTTTTTATAAAAATACAAAAATACAAAATGGGACAGTGCGACCATACACACTCATACACGCGCAATGCCGTTCCTCAGCAACTAGGAGGGTAGGGGGCACTCACAAACAATTTTCTCCAAAAACTTTTGAGCAATCTCATTCAAAAGAACCACCAGAAATGGACAATGCACAGAGAAAGTAAAAAAAAAAGAATGTAGTAAATAAAAAAGTACTTCTTTACAAACAAAAGATCACGTCACAGCTACGTTTGGTGGTAGACGAGGATTTTAAAGTGTTGTCACAAAACGCCAAAGAATATAATCGAGAGAAACGATTAAAATGCAGTACAAATTAATAAAACGAATAGTCATTATACAACGGGAGTAATACAAGATAATCGAGTGCCGTGAGAGGGTGAAAAATAGTGTTGGGGGCGCGTAATGTGATTGAAAAATATATTCTAACATCTAAAGAGGAAACCACGATTTCGCATTTTCATTAGCTATACTGAAACTATTTTTATAATTTTACTATTCACTAAGAGTTTTACGCGCACACGGGTGCATAAAACAAAACGCGTCTCCATACCTTTCACCGAACACTTTTAGAAGTAGATAAGTTGTCTAAACACTAAGAAAATATATATCATTCGAATATTTGTCTACATCAAACAATTGCTCGATAATCGAATAAATTTAAAACAAGGCGCGTTGGGAGCAAAGCACAGAGACGCGGTCGTTATGGCAATTTTTTTTTTTCACTAAAATGCACTACTAAATACGAATTGAATCTACTTAACGTTTATTAAAAATCGTAATCGATTATTCTCAACCCTACTGCATACTATTTTGACATTTTAATTGTGGTGTTGCCACTCTAATAACGAAATATAGTAGGAATTCGAAGTATTAGTAGGAATGAAAACGATCGCGGGGCGAGCCCCTTATAGCAACTTTCCGACTGGAAATAGGTATATATAATATTTTTTTGGTAACCAGACCGAAACGCGTGACAAATGCTCAAGTCAAAACGAAATCAATAGGTACAATCAACAATGTCTATTACAAATCTATTAACGAAATTATGTTAACGCCACATCTGACTGACGTATCGATGCTGATTGATAAGAGCGTCGATCGTTTTAATCAGACGAGGTCTAAGCTGAAAATTTTCTCATTTAAAACCGCCCGCTTTGCAAAACTTGGTAACTCGCACTCACATTTCACCCGAAACTTACAGCCATACGAGTTCGAAACAGAGCACTCTTAACAGCGGTTTCATAACAGGCATAACACAAATCAGACCAGGCTTGGTCCGGACAGTATTGTACTTTGTACATTGACGCTCAGGACGACTCAACATTCGTTTGTGACGAAGCCTTGTGTATCTACTCGCATATCACGCTCGTAAGGTCACGTCATGTTGTCAAGGATGTCAAGACCGGCCAGATGATTGGTCACTGCCGTATTAACCTGTGTTAACTCTAGATACGATCGGAATCCGATCTGAATCTGCCAACACACTTCGCGTCTTCGTAAAAGTTTATTGATCGAGCGCCAAGTGTCCAGTACAGAACCAAGACCAGAGCGTCGTTCGCGAACAACTCACAACGGGAGGGGGTCACACCGACACAGCGCGACTTGCGACACGCAAAGGCACTAACGCCTCACACATCGACGAATTTAGAAATAGAATAAACCACACGACACAGAAAAATACATCGAAACAATTGAGAAAAAATCATCAAAAAATTTTTCACGCAAGTCTTTTTTACTACAGTCTATACATCCGTGGTCGGTCGGGGATACGACGTCTGTATGTCCGAAACTATCTTATTAAGTACATACCAACAAGCCTAACTCACCGATTGACAAAACATTCGTTCGAATGTACACAACGAGTGATGAACTGTGGAGCGGTTTTAATACAATCCGGCTTTTGGGTGCAAGTTAGATTTACCGACAAAGAGTAATGGATTGTGTGAAATTAAAGCGGGCACCAACAAATATACCCATTTTGGACGTTACATTACAACAGTGCGTTGCTAAGCGCACTGATTGTAATCACATTCGCTTACTAACAGATCAGATTCAAGCAGATCACAAGCGCTTGAAACGGTATTCAGTAAATGTTACGTTACAACCGGTGCACATTACCTCGGCACCTGTTGTAATTTTCGCGATTGGGGCATTACAACTTAAGCGCATTGCTTTGATTAGATTTGTCAAACATTACTGTTGTTACATTACGATTCACACAGCCCAAATCACTTACTGCTGTATTTTTCGTTGCTGCAACATTACAAGTTGTGTAAAATGTAACGCATATAAAACGTCACTCGTTTAAAATTGTTATACTAAACGCAGATGCAAAGTCGGTGCCCACTTACGTAATCCACTTACAACGCCATGAGCACCCCACAAGTACCAAGACCGGATCGAAAACACAAACTCACACACACACGCCTCGCTGCAAAAAATCCGCTTTCCAAACAAAACAGCGTCCAAACGCGACGAAGGCATCGGACCCCTAAAATGCTAGCTACACACCAGTAAATATACTCCTATAGTCACTAAGCTACCACTTATTGCACTACCCCGGCGATTCAGAAAAAATACTCTTTAAAAACAGGGTTTTTTAATACTAAATTATAGATATAAGAAGTTCCATATCAAGCAACATTGGTAACCAAATGTGATTGGCCAAATGGTAACGCTTGAACTAAATCGCTTTGTACTAAACGTTACTCCATACCGCCTCCCGAAGGCTTCAAGGATCCTACGTTTAAGGAACAAACCACGATTGCTATAGAGTTTACATCGACAGAATTGTAAACTAGATGGCGCTGGTTACAAAAGACATATTTGTAAACTAGATGGCGCTGTTCACAATGAAAAGTAAATAAATTGTGTTTTACATCGTCCCACATTAAAAAATACATTCAGAATCTGTTGAAGCAAACGAGCCGAAGGAAGTTTTACTTCAATAATGTGTACTATTTATTATTAATATTGCTAATTCGACAAGTTGTTATATGTGTTACGTTGTCATTTATTTATGTTGAGTAGACAACAAAGAAAAATTAATAAATAATACCAAATTGAAACATCACATGCATATGAATATGCAACTTGGTAAATCTTGAAATTTAACATATTTTTTTTATAATAGAAAAACAATAGTCACCATTAGGTACATATCTGTCGATGTAAAGTCCATCAAAACGACGCGCGACCAGTCGCACACACGATTGCGATTTCGCGACCAATCGCAGTACAATTATATTAAACAAAAAAATTAAAAAATAAACATACACAAAACTGAACGACGTTAGACATACGCAACAATATCCAAATCATTTGTAGAAAAAGGGGGGGTTTAAGGGGGAAAACACTAGGAAATTCAATCTAGCTACGCAGGTACAATATCTTGAGAAATATGACATTCCACTTATGTCTTATAATAGTGCCGATGGAGAGTGGAATTGAAAATGGCGACCTTAGAAAAATCAAACATCAGCACGCACAAACTGTTAAAAAACAAAGACATACTTCGTATTACGTTAATATATTTATCAAATCGAGATAAAAAAGGAGTTGCTGTTTAAAAAGTCCCGATCAATTACACTCCCCATTGGCGCGGCTTACACATTAATATCTTACGTTAACAGAGCGGACGCAATCACGACAAAACTTGTCGTAAAACGGCACCATTTTGTCGGCATGCGGCCACCGCTACGTCAAAATAGCTTACTCAGAGACAACAAACTGACAACTAGCTAAGGTATTTTTTATTTATCAATATTATATCATAAATTTACGCACTCGAAGGCGTTTCGCTTATATAGAAATCGGCCCGCCCGCTCGCCGCGACGAAACCTACCATTCGGTAGCAAACCACACGGGTATGGCAACACCGAATGACAGACGTCAACAGTGTTGCTAATTCAGCAGCTTCGTCGCTAGAAATTATGACTTTAGGTATGGTCCTAGCGTCCAAAAAAATAATATTTATCGCTAAACAAGATTTTGCGACTTTCGGAGTACTAATATTTAGAGGCAAGAGGGGTTTAGAGGCAAAATAATAGAAAATATAATTTCACCTATTTTTTTCGCCTTCAAATTCCGTGTTCGGCCGATGGAAAATACAGTTTATAGCGACTTTTTATTTAGTCTAGGGACTTTGCTTTTTTCGAGTTAGCAACACTGATGGCGACACCGAATGGCCAGACGCCGACGCGGCGGCCATGTTGGACGTCAAACGCGTCGCTCGAGTATTCTATAACTTCGCTTAACATTAATAACTTTGGATAATGTTGCAGTCGATACGAAACGACGAGTCATTATGTAAAGAAACAATTAATTACACGATGCTATTAGATTCGAAAACACCACCGTCATTACCAAAGTGACGCGATAGAATTGAGAAAGATTTCGACGAATCGTGAAGTTCAGCAACGTCGGGCGCGGTCGGTGGGTGGATGGGTGACCGTTGGTGGCAAAATTTCACACGCGGTTCCGTGCTTCGGAGGGCACGTTAAGTCGTCGGTCCCGGTCGTCATTGGATAGAAGTCGTTAAAAATCGTCGGAGGACTTATGGGCGGTTTGGGAACATCCGACACGGGTTGCCCACTATCCGATACCCACTTCACCGACACGCATTGGAGCAGCGTGGTGGAGTACGCTCCAAGTCTTCCCCACTCGTGGGAAGAGACCGATCCCCAGCCGTGGGACCGAACGATTCGTAAAATCCGTTTCGCATTAGCGTCACTTTGATACCGAGGGTGGTCGTGTAACACCCACACACAGGTACTAAAAGCCGTGAGTTCGCTAAGTGGAGTCGAAGAGTTGCAGGGAAACCGCCAAGTGTATGGTACAGCTAAACCAACCACTCATAGTCAAAAAACGTGGTTTAGAGTCCACGTAAATAAACGGTTTTAAAACCACAAATATTCTTGGAAACTCGTCTAAACTAGGTTCGCGCGTTCTATACTCCCCCGTCGGTACATGGCCGCGGTGTTGCCAGCGTGGCGGTTTCAATCCAAATGTTGCCACGTTGGAAAATGTTACAACGAAATGGTACAATATTTAGTTGTCATTTATCAAGCAATAGAGGATTTAATTAGTTCGCTTGTACCATTATTGTACCATGGTCAAATATTGTACAATTTTGTACACAGTACTTGACTTTGCAATTCGGAAAATGTACCTGCTCAATACCATACAATAGTTCCATAGCAAGGTCCCATAATGAGTAAAAATGTACAGTTTTAAGTATAGGGGAGGTTGTAAAAAATATTTAAATTATACAAACTATAATTGTTCTATAAAACAAGTTAAATTGAAAACAATACAATTACTTTACAATATTTTTACTACAGGATGAAGGTACAAAAACATCCTCATGTACTAAACTGTACTTGACTCCTGTTTATATACTAAAACAAAATCAATTGATTAAATTGAACTACTACTTCAGGATGGAATTGTACCAGTCAAAGATATTATAACGCCTCTTCGCCCGTATTTGGGTCACTTCTGTCCATTTTCTATTCTACTACAATTCATCCCGGTACAATTTCATCCTCGTATTCATTGTACCGTTTAAAGACATTTTTTTCTAGGTATAACCCCGCTTTTCAATAGATCGGTACAATTTCATTGAACAACACGATATAAACACAAACTCAAAAACAAAAAGTACAATGTACGTTTTCATAAATCAACATATCAATCTATTACAATGTACAATTACTTTTTAAACTTCATTTGAACCAAAATGTACAAGTACATTATCATAAACCAACATTATATTAACCAATTAAAATTGTACAAGTACATTTTCATAAACCAACACAACTCAAGTACAATGTACAGGTACATTCCCATAGACCAACATACCAATCAATTATGGTACACACGGGTACATTTCCACGTCAAACCGCCACAGCTGCCGCCGCGGCCCAGCGTGGCCCAGCACGGCCCAGCTAGCACCAGCGGAAAGGGACGGCGCGGGGGCGGTCCGCCCCCTCCTTCACCAGCGGCTTGTGGAACTCGCGTCCCGGCCGCGAGTGGATCGTCGCCCAGCAGTGCTCGCAGTAATACTGCAAATGGGAGCAAAAATAACGATTTTAAAGTTTTTTTTATTGTTTTTTATTTTATTTTATGAAAGTAGTTATCGAGCATGCAGTTCAATTCATGGTAAATTGTCACTTCCGTCCATGAGCATCTGTAATCAACCTCAGATAAGATCACAGTCTTATTGAGGTTACAGGTGCGTTGCTACCCTTGAGAACTAAGTTGGAACGCCTCGGATAATTATGTCTCCCTTACGACACCCTTCAGACCAGAACACAGCAGCGCTACACTGCTGTTATAAGGCTGAAACAGGTGTGGCGGTGGTGCCACTGGAGTCGAGCCACAAAGGGTTCTACCACCATTATCCAAATTAACGGATAACCCTCCACACAATTTATTCGTGGCATGCAATGTCGCTGCAAATAATTCTCGCTCCATTTGTTACAAATGAATTTTGAAACTGCACGACTGTTGAATCATATCACAATTTCAATTGTATAATAAACTAATGAATAGCATATACATAATTTAAAGCACGTTAAGAAACATGTGTTAATTAATGCAAAAACATGAAGCATTGTTTGTAAAAGGACGCTATCGCGTTAGTTAAAGTTGTACATATAAATTTTAAATCAATTAAGTGATGAATTCTACTTGTTTTAATTTTTTATACCCATCGCCTTAAATTCATTCCTACCAACAAAGATTCTTAATTTCGTCTTATACTCCAACCTCCCCTTTCCCCTAGAAATATTCAGCTCTAACCTCCCTTTCTAATTTTACCCTAGTTTTTCTACCCGCATCACAGGGTCCAAATTTCACCCCTTACCTTACATGCAGTCTCGATCTAAAATAATCCGATCCTGCAACTCCTCCCTTCATCAACCTCTGATTTTGTCCGCCCTCTTTCTTCATTAAGTCGGCAAAGAAAAAAAATGATAACGAAACCAAATCTTACTGAAGGTCAAATAAAAAGAGTCAGCACTTTGAGTCTGACCCCCCCCCTGAATGCCTCTTACGCCCAAGCGAACCCCTAACCGTATATCAAGCCCTTCAACAGACCCCTACCACCAACCTCCCCTCAACCTACCTGCAGACAGGTGACGTTCGCGCAGAAGAAGGGCGCGAACTTGGAGCCGCAGCGTGCGCCGGCGCACTCGTCGCACATCTGGTCGTCCAACACGTACGGCTTCACCTGCGGGCGAACAGACGGACATACAGACATATATACACACATAAATACAGATTAAATTAAAAATAAATAAATAATTATTGTGGTTCCAGTAATTTCATGAGCGGTTATTTGCATAACTCTTTAATGATATTCATGAAACTAGTATCACGTAATCTGCGGCTAGGAACCTAGGATCTAAC
>DWRC01000159.1:0-10160 GCA_018250675.1 Astraptes naxos | reverse complement strand
AGAAACTGTATTTTGTGCCCACGTAAGAAATTAAGGAGGTTTTTAATTCGATAGATTATTTTAAATTGTTACAGTTATATTTTACAGCTTTTTATAACTACAAAAACAGCAAACAAGAATTCCGTCCATCTGATGGTAAGTGGTCACTGCCGCCAGTGGACATTTACAATCAACCCCAGTGGTATAAACGTCCTTTATTTTACATAATAACGTGTTGTACATCAACTTAAATATAAATAGGTACAATAATATAACTACACTAATGCGATAGTCAATATTGTACGTACAACGATATATTTTATGAAAGATACTAAAATTGTAACTATAAATTATATTAAATATCGCAGCAATCTTTATTGTGTATAATTGTAATACTTTTATTGTATTAGATTTGCTGTCATAGTCTGAGAGACAGACATTATTCTTATTTGCATTTTGCACAAGCTAACAGAAAGTCGATATTCAATTTTTTGGATAAGAAGCCAGCTTGAATTTACACGTGGAAATCTAACAGCTTTCGGAGTGTAAAGAAATTTGTGTAACTCCTTGTAAAATCTATCTTTCCATCAGTATCCAGCCAAAAATGGCTTTTCTGTTTCTTAGGATGGCGCGTACAAAGTACCTAGAGTAAAGAGGAATGAAACGTTTGGTATACGTAAACAACAGAAACTAAGAATAGGTATATTGTTTAAAAGAAGTACACGAAAATGCAACCTAAGCAGGCATCCACCTACATAATTATAGGGGATAAGAATGCAGCTAATAACGAATAATATTTACAACTTTTTAAAACTATGTCGCTGTCTCTCAGGCTATGTGTAATCGGCTGTGAACATTTGTTATATGACTGTTATAACTATCCAAATTTACATATTTAGATTACTTCGTACCTACGCACATTATAGGTACCTATAATTATAGGAACCTACAATAATAATTATAGGTACAATCGTACTGTCTGCATTACTCTTGCTTACGCAAAAAATGTAGAGCATTTGTTGATTTACAAACTAGTTTTAATTTTTGTTTAGTAATTATTAAGGTTATCGACAATGTAATCTGATATTGGTTGTACATACTGACAAACCCACCACTGAACATGTCAAATGCAGTGAAAGTTATTATATAACATAATTTAGTTATTTATTTAATCCATGTTAGTCAATTTTCGTTATAAAATGTTTAGTTTTTATTGAAGTTATATTTCTATTAGAGCGTTTATAGTAAGAATCGTCAAGCGAAGAGCGTTTATTTCTACCTTATAACAGCAGTGTTAAGCGCTGTTGTGTTCTGGTTTAAAGGGTGTGGTAAGGGAGACATACTTATCCGAGGCGTTCCAACTTAGTTTTCAGGGGTAGCAACGTATTTGTGGCTGACCTCAGGCAAGATTCCTGAACTTATCTAGGGTTGATCACAGGTGTCCATGGGCGGCAGCGGCCACTTACCATCAGGTGGATTGCAAGCTCGTTTGCTACTTCCATATTATAAAAAAAAAAAAGTTTTATTGAACCACAAGTAAGCCGGGCGATGTGGTCACGTGATAGGTTCGGAAGTAATCATAGAATGTATGTACATGTTCGAAAATAATGTCAATACCACACTCACCTTTACAATGCACCGCTACAGCGCCCTTCGCGACCTCCGAGATCCGAATAAATCTGTTCACGATCAGATCCGACGGCACGGATCCGTCGACAAAGAACAGCTCTCGATGCTCGAAGCCGTGAGAAGTGAACTGCCTCGCATCATATGACTTCTTATTAAGTCGGACGATGGTGGTCACGTGATGGGTTCTGAAGTAGTCGTGGTAGTGTTCCGGGCTGTGGAGGGGGTAGCCGCGGTCGAGACGAGAACGGTGGTGGGGGCCGGAGAACGCTAGCATCTTGCCTGGTACTATCCAGTTGAGATCGCCGTTTTCCACTTTCTGGAAAGGGAAATGTATGTTTCTTTGTGTATGTTTGTAAATGTATGTTATGTATTTTCTTTCTGGAAAAAGTTGACGTATATAGATCTTTTTTATATTAATTTGGATAGAATCGTAGTATTACAATTAGTACTATTATCATCCAAATATTAGGGAGTTCTACAATAAAGCTACAAACAATACATTTAGGTAGAGGCAAGAAACGCAGCGCGCGGAGTGGGAACCTCTTATCAAATTATAAAAGGTATCGGTTTATAAAATATATTTATCTTTATGATCTTTGAGTATACAATAAATTGCATACTAAGTGCTGAGAGCAGGCGTATATGGCCAGCACCTATTAATAGGTCATAATACACCAACTGCGTGTGCTATGCAATAATTGTTATGCTCTATATACCTAACAGGTGGTAGAACTTCACGTGATCCGTCGGCGGCGGCACTATGGTTATACTTGATCTTACCAGCAGTACTGCCCTGCTGTTTCCTTGCTTAAAGTTTGTGGTAAAGCAGACCTTACATGAATCATTAAGCTCTTGGCATTGGATATTAGCATTGATTACCACCCATCGAATAAATTATAACGAATTACCCTAATGTTATGTTTTTTTAAACAATTGAAAATAACTAAAAATACTTAAGAACAAATGGTAATTTTTAGTGCTACGCCATGCCATTATACTCTTATATATGTATATTTATATTAGCATTGTAAATAGACATATACGCCATTATGGGCCCAAAAACATATACAATTTAAATAATGCACATACAAACATAAAATTAAGTATACAAATTAATAATTTTCCACATATGTGTTCAATATTTGATAAGTATTCCAGTAATTATAGTAATTAATCATTTAATATTAATTATTAAATCATATTAATGCCACTGCAAATAGATAAGACAATAACTCATGTAATTACGCAAATACTATGTGTACTCACCTCTTATCACCATGTTTTCTTTCATATTCACCATCCGAACTGAGATCTCGTTTTGATTTGCTTTTCAATTCTTTCCTGCGGAATTAAAATCGACATTAATAATGTTACTTGGTTTGTCATTGTAGCTGTTATGTAAAGGTTGTAGGTAGGTAGGAGTGTTTGAGATGTTAATTACTTCAATTCTCGAAATTAATCACTTGAAATGCTAGGTTCAAATTGTGGAATACCGAAATTTGTGTTACAAATTGCTAACTGAAATGAGCTTGAATAAATTTTAAAGGGAATTTGGTAAAGAGTCTGGTCCCTCCATAATAAGTTCTAGTAATGACGTTACCTGATGGCATCTCTTAGTTTCTTATCTCCAATACTTTCCAAGTCGCGAAGACTGTATTCTGCGTTGTTTCCAGCTCGTGACAATTTTGCTTTTCTCTTTTCTTCTCTTTCTTGCTCTTTGCGCTTGCGTTTTGATTCCTTCTTCTTTTTCCTGTAATTCGAAAATGTCACAAAGAGCATAATATGGCTTTATAATACATCTAAATGTTCTTATATGGGGAAATAATCAGGAATGAAGTATCACTCACATACGTCATATTAGAGCAATAAATAGTTATACCAATTTTAATGAACACCTACTGCCTATATTATATAAATTGC
This sequence comes from Astraptes naxos, assembly GCA_018250675.1. Classification (NCBI taxonomy): domain Eukaryota; kingdom Metazoa; phylum Arthropoda; class Insecta; order Lepidoptera; family Hesperiidae; genus Astraptes; species Astraptes naxos. Next base: position 6,632 of record DWRC01000159.1, on the reverse strand, counting down.
GTATTGATATAAAAATTTACGGAAATTGTAAGATACCCGTTTATGACTTTCAGCTTATTTTATAATGTAAATGGATATTCAGACTGGTTCAACGACCAGATGGGACCCCCTTATTTAATATGAAACAACTTACTTGTCTTTCTTTTTCTTCTTTTTCTTGTCATGATCGGCGCCGGGCTGTGGATGCTGCCCTAACTCTTGCATCCTCCTGTTGCGTTTATATTGAGCAGTCTCCTCGAGGAAGTTGCGCACCTTGTCTTCGTAGTCAGAATCTTCCTTGGTCATTTCAAGGAACTTGCGTACCTATAGAAAGTGATAAAATGTTTAAAGAGCTGACATCGTTGTGTACATTTGATTCAATCGTTCGATTAAAATATAATATCAGCCAGTGTAGGTTTCAGTAACTTTTTTATGGTCGTAATAATATAAATTCCATACCGCAAGATGATAATGGAATAAAACATAAACTTATATTTTTGGGACTCTTTGGACCCAATAAAGATTTAAGACCTAGTTTCAAAGGCTATCATTCGCTATTACGATAATGGTTGTACATTAAAAGCATAACAATTGATTACGAACGAACCTTCAATTCATAGTCAATTTCGGCTTGCGACTTGACCGGCACGGCGGTGGGTTCCTCAACGGGCGGCGGGGGCGGCTGGTAGCCGTACGGGTGGTTGAACTGCGAGTTGTGCGTGCGCGAGGCGGAGTCGGCCTCGCCCAGCATCGCCATCCGCTTGCTGAGCGGCGACAGCGACCGCTGCCGCTTGTTGTTCGACTGGGAGCGCCGCTTCTTCTTACTCTTTGGACCCTCTGAATCTGCAAACCGTATAGTTTCTCTGTACCTACGCAAGTGGTGTTTCAGTCGTGTAACTAGTAACTGCTCTTATTATGTCACGTGTCATCATTATTATCACCAACAAGGACAGTGCTGGCCATTGGCACTGTGACATTGCTTAACATTGGTATAGTTCCATTGCTGACTATTTTGTGCTCCACATGGCTAGACATAGATGTTAGAATGAGCAGAAGGCAAGTCTCTTCTGCTAGTGTAGTGGCTTGATCAGCATCAACACTCTATTGAGCCTTATAATAACAGTATTAAGTGTAGCTGCTTTCTGATTTGAATACCTAAATTAATAAAATACTAATACTAAATTAAATTTAATGCTTATGTAAGTAGCCACTTAGATTAGCATTTAATTTAATTCCATGCATCGTAAATATAATCTACAATTAAATAGTTTTGATTTCATAGAGAAAGAAGTTGGTAGAATCATTCACATGCTCTTAACACTATAACATTGGAAACTGTAATGCTGTTTCCTCACGATTTTCCTTAATCATTTATTCAAGTAAGTTTCAATGCAAACATGAGATTCTAAATCCAGATATGCCTGACATACACACCTCCAGCACGGCAAATTGAGTTTCATTGAACTATCACTGCTACTGGCATAAAAAGAAAATATGCGGATTCGCTTTTGATAACATTCGGTTTGCCATTAAAAGATCACACAGTTCTGGTAAACTTTAAATCTGATGACGAATTTGCTATGTACCACCAAATACATCAATTATTGCTGTTAAAAATGTATATGGTGTAAGTAGACTACTTAAAGTGGTTACATGTTAGTGTAGCACAACATCAGTAAATGGTATTACCACTTGAATCTGAAGATGATGAGGAGGACTCTGATGAAGAACTGGAGCTCGAAGACTCGCTGGAAGATGAGGACGAGCTGCTCGATCTCTTCTTCTTACCCTTACCCCGCTTCTTCTTTTTCTTCTTCTCCTTCTTTTCCGTCAGATTCAGAAGCTGCTTCAGTGTTTCCTTCATTTCAAACGACTTTGCGCCTGTCAATCCAGGTAACAGGAGCTCTGTCGGTTCTATTAGAGGCTTGGCTGTTGATGTCTTACTCTTCAGAAAATCCAAAGAATTTTGTGCCTCTTCATGAAAAGGTATGATTGCTAGGCAGTCTTCATAAGCTTTTTGAGCTTCTGCGATTTTATTCTCGTCTTCGTAACTACGCCCAAGCGCAACTAATGTTTCTCCCAAATACTTTCTTGCGTTTGCATGATTTGGATTCAACTTCAGTGATGTCTCAAAGTCTTCTATGGCCTTCTTAAATGTTCCACTGTTGGCATAGAGTGCTCCTCTTGCGACAAGGCCTTCTACATTTCGCGGATCGATACTCAAGGCTTTATTTAGACACTGGAATGCTTCTGAATGTCTTCCTGCCTTGAAATGTTCTATACCCTCAGCCACTGACCTAAATGCCCATTTGCTGGCTTGAGCTTGACGAAGTTCATCTGCATATTCCGAAGTTGCAAATCCTCCCCTGTACATAGATGATAATATTAAAGAAAACAAAAAAAAAAATGGTAATATACAGTACATAATAATAGCAGTGTGGTAGCAGATATCTATAATCACAAGACAATTATATTGAGCAACAATAATATCAGATCCTAAGATAAGTAACCACTGTTATTAGTACAGCTACCATATGTGCTTACGAAATATTGTATCATACATATATAAATTTATCACAAAAAGTCAAGTTGTGTGGGTGTATCTATTATATCTATTATGTTCGAGCGAAATAAGAACCCTGAATATTTATGAATAAATAAGTATTAACATAATTCGTATTGTATATGTTTTACCTAAGTGATGGAAAGTTGGTACAGTGCATGTTGGTTATCCCAAGGAGTTCAGAGAGATATTGGACGCAGTTTGGATTATTGAAGCCTGGGCTCTTCTCCAAAATTGCTTCATAGCTTTCACCCTTCATATCCATAGTTTTCCTAAAGAAAAAACAGCCTAATTAGTTTATGGTATTTCAAAAAAAGTAGATTTTGACGCTTTGTAATTTGCCAAGTCATTCTTTATTATTAATATTTGATATAGTTTAAGTAATTACTGAATATTTAACATTGAAAAGCCTAACAGTCTTGTCTTAAGTCACGCATTACAATATCCTCACCTGTTCCCATGGAGCTGTTCAAAAAATTATTTTACTTGTACTTTATGGCTTTCACACACAAATATAACAGCATAGATTAGGTGATGCTGCCTCGACAATGCGACATTAAAATTACCAAAATGTCTCAGCTAAGGTCACAATGGAATGTAGTGGTGTCAAACGGGTCTTGGGGAGTCGTTGCTAGACCTAGAAAAAAACACCCTAAAATAACAGAGTACACCACTGCCATTGTTTGTTGCCTGCCCTGTCATGTCCAGTACAAAATGTTAACCAGCGCCATGGCAAACTATAGTGCCTTCTCAGTCTCACGTCAGCTAAACAGAATTGCCAGGAGCAACTTCCACTCGATTACAAATAAATTAAGCTCCAACATCCGATAAATGCTCATTACATTAAGTCCAATCAATGGTTTCACATATGCTGCAATATTAAATATTAACTTTAATACAGAATTACATGGTTCCTTTTACAGATATTATAATGTAGTGGCCCTGTACTTGTACTGACCTTTTGTGAATTCAACAAAGGAAAAATTAAACCGCTATAGCAAACACAATTTCAATGAAATTCCCACCTAAATGTTTCGGCATTATCTTCCAAAAAACTTGAGGGGGTTACATCCAGTGATCCAACTAGGTAGTAGGATTTTGTCAATTTTTAAATACATTACTGTGCAATAATTTCACGAATTTGGTGAGATGTGTGAGTTGGTACTGAAAAGTGACAAGAAAACACTCAACCACAAGATTTTCCAATGTCTCCATACACAAATAAACCTTCACTCAAAAACAGTCAACATCCAGTGCACTGTTGTGTTAAACAAATCCCATTGTATACATATCATCATTTTACTAAGTCTGAAAATATGTTTGAATCTTCATTTTTACTATTGATTTGTTCTTCTTGGTATTTCAAATTAATGTTAGTTTTTTATCTTCATTATAATTAGTAGTTTTCTCCAAGGCTTCCTTGTTAAATCTTCTCATTGTCATTATTTTTTAACTGCTTCAAGTTGTTCAATGATCATAAAACAACACAAGTGACATGCTGCCAACATTTTTTCAACAAAAAATACAGAAGCAATATTTGTGATTAAAAATAATAATAAGTGACACTGAAAATCCTAAGTGTAGAAACATTGAATCCTAAGTGATTTGTTACACAGTTTACTTCAAGTTTGTACATACTTGTATACAAGCGGGAAGTCATCGGTGCTGAGAAGCCCCAGGGGAGGCTTTGGCGGTGGGTCGTCTGGCCCCCGAGTGACCCCCTTCATGCCGCACACCATTTTGTCCGTGTCAGGGATTACTTCGATAACTTCACAGCAAACTGTGTCATTCATCAGGTAGGTTCTTGACACATTTTTCTTGTCCACAGCAGGCATGATATTAGCAACGGGCAAGAATGCCTGGGAAGAACAAAATTGACTTTATGTTATAAATATAATAATTCAAATTACCTAATGCAATTCAATAATTATGTCCTGTGAGAGATATTACCAATATAATATTTTACCTTTACTGTTTTTTGAAAAGTTATTTAATTATTGCTATTAAAAATTGTACAAAAATATATTACACATATTTTATATTTTAAATAGAAGATCTATATCTTTATAATAAATCAGATTGCACTTCCGTAATACTTAAGTATTTACATGATGAATTGAATATATGTTGTGAGTTGATCTTATCTATATATTTGCTACATGAGGCAACTGATGTGGCGGTGTATGTAAAGCATTTACCTATTCATGTATTTATGGCAAGGACAAAACTTAATAAACCTAAAATGTGTACCTACAAATGTTAATGTTGGTAATTACTGATAATAAAAATTAATATCTTTTTACGGTAAGTACCATTTATGTTATGCAAAACATCCATAAATTACGCAGATATTCGTTTAAAACATAAAATCAATATGTGAATAACCTTGTTGCAATAAAGCTATCTTCATTGCCAACAAGTAACTTTTTACATGTTTATATTTTACACACACATACACATTATTTTATTCTAGCTAAAATATATAAACTAATATGAACAACATCAGTTTGATTGATGTTATAGAAATCCATAATTCATTTATAAATGTGGATTGTATCATAACAAATAGATGAAAGGTGTTGATTTCGTAATATTGTGCAATAGCTCACCTTCACATTGATATCTGCGACATATCTAGATGTTGGTCCCGCTGTACACAGAACCTTCAGCATCATTCCGGATGCCGTCCTGTTGATTACTGCCCCAATTATAAGTTCTCCTGTCTTCACATTCTAAATGTTTAAACATAAATATTGTGAATTATTAAAGGTCTATGAAACATGTATTAAAGTCTTTTAAATACCTATATAAATTGGTTTTGGATTTGAAAATAAAGCTATATGTACAGAAGTCTCATAATTCCAGAATAACCATTTTGAAAAAAAAAACAACCATTTTATAACAAGCTTGTATCTTTAGCAAAACTATTAGATACTTTGATAATGCATGTACGTAATTCAATTATATGCACAAATAGATGGAACAAATTTTACAACAGCATGTATCGTTTCTCTTATTAAATATAAAATACTCTTTTCTATCAATACCATTTGGATTGGCTTTATTAGCACATTATTAAACAATTTTAGGGTCATATGTCAATAAATTCACACTGAAATTGTACAAAATTTGCATATAAACAATAGAGGCAACTAAAATTAATTAAAAATCACTTACGTCAAAGAAATGTCTCAACCTTGCAGATTTGTCCACATTCAGAAATGTTTCAAAAGGTGGCATCAATGCAAATAAGTCTGTAACAATTTATTCTTCATTAATTCTAACATGGCCTACATATATTTTGGGGACTAAAGCCAATATATTTATACTCACATATTATTCAATATACAAATTCATCAAATCATGAATAAAATACACAGTCCTTTCTTATACAAAGTACCTTATACCATAAAAGTTGTAGGAATTGCCAATGCAAATGCTAGAAAATTTTTGAGTAGGTACTAAGAAATATAATGGGACAACAATGACTTCATATTTCCATTTGTGGTAATTATTAACCCAGATGCTATACATTTCGACAAGTAAACTAAAAGTGAAAGTAAGACTTACTGTCTTCGGGTGCCGACGTCTCTGCTCCCAAACTAGATGATGAGGGCGTCTCTTCCATGATCGAACCATCGAACAACGCACTAGCCTCTTTGGCTATGAACTGATGCAGCTTTAACCTTCGCCCCCTATCTTGAAATGTGAGGTGCTTATGACGCGATTGGTACACGGCGAAATCAAGGTTGCCCACGCCGACCTTGGCCAGATCCTCCTCCCCACGTTCGGCCTCCCACGTTTTTTGCAATTGCTGTCCATGGTAGTTTATGGACTGCGCCACAAGTGACGCGTCCAACGGTGTATCCATTGCTAATATCTGTACACGAAGCAAATAAAATGATCACTAAACGTATTAAATAGCGTCGTATTTCACACACACTCGTAAATACAGTAATACACGTTTTATCAACGATAATTGAACACCGGGGCCCCCGCCATTTTGATTGACAAATGCTAGCTATGTTTTTACTTTTCTTCATTGTAATAATGAGTAGCAAAATAAACTAAAGAAATATCACAGAACGCA
>DWRC01000158.1:0-10178 GCA_018250675.1 Astraptes naxos | reverse complement strand
ATTAAAATACGCCAAAGTGTTTACCTAAATATATAGGGCTAAAGTTGAATGTCTTTGAAATATGCATTATATCGATTAGCCATAATCGTTTAATACTTTGCCCAAAGGCAGTGCAAAATTTTGTGATAGTGTTTTTATTTTAATATATTTCATATGTCTATCTTTGTGTTGCATATCTTAAATGCACAATATCATTTGATAATAATTATAAGTTTAACTTCTTGTCATACTTATTCTGAAAGAACATTGTATTGTATAACAGTTAAGTATTTTTGCTTTAGAGTTTAAGAATGATATTATTTAACGACACGATTAAATCATTGTAGAGATACGTTTGTTTCAATCTTAGTGACCTCCAAACAAAATTATGATGTATTAACATGTGTGTCACCACTTGTACCTACACAGGCACCACTTATAAGGAGAAATATGATCTAATTATCTGAATCACCTATTTTATACCAAGATACGTGATACATAAACAATTTTGAACAATATACTTAGTTATAAGGACTTACCTAAGTATTTCGTAGGTGTCGTATTGTACAGTAGCGGCATCATACTAAAATAATAAAAAAAGGTGCATTGTGTCTTCTATGCCACGAACACAAAGACAAGTCTACGCAAACATTCCGAACAAACCTTAATTAATGGGCGTAGCTAGTTTGCTAAGGAAGCTGTTTAAAAACGGTGATCGGTGAACGTAGTTCGTCTTCGAATTTTTTCTCACCCTATGTCCATGAAGAGGTTTTATGTACCTACCTAAGTATAATCAAATCATGTTGGAGACGTTTTTGAGTTTGTAGTATAATACATACATTACAAAACCGCAATAAACCAGTTTTGGCAAACTAAAACGTGGCAAACTAAAGGCAATTTTTTTAGAAAATGAATTTTGGATACTTAAAGGCTTAGTAAGAGAATGTATGGGGAAAGAAACTTAAAAATGAGCCCTTTCCTTTAGTTTGACATGTATAGTTACTTTCCAGAATTTGATCCTTATAAGCAACACTATCATATGTCGTTATAATACGGTGTAATTTTTTCCAAAATGAACTAGTTGGATTGCCGGCTAGGGAAATAGTTATTTTTTAAATTCTCACACATTAGGTTTCTTCCGTTTGCCATAGCTAAAGGGGATAATAGCCACTGATAGACCTATAGATAAGTACCTACCTAAGTGTACCAATTTTAACCTACCTACATTTTTTCAAACCGGGACAAAAACTCAGTAGTGGCGCCCTCTTTTTCCGTAAAGCATTGAATCAGCGAAGAATAAAATCTTTGTGATGGCGGCTAATAAAAATTCAACTCTGAGTTTGTGCGCCACCTGATGCAGGGGCAAGTGCCCCCGTTTGCTAGATCCGGGGTTGCTTTCCTAAGTAGGTACCTACCTACTATTTAGGTAGTACTTCATACTCAATGTTTATAGGTAGGTACTAGGTACCAGTCTCTGACTTATCATCATTGTTTACAACATTATGGAAATTAAAAATAGGGAATAAAATAAAAGACAAATTACCCTTAAATCTGATTTATTATAATACTGTAACAAAACAACCGCTACTCTAAATAAAGAGGCTATCCTTACAGACCTACATTATATTTCACAGGAATGATTTCCTTTGGATAAGATGTTATATTAATGTTACATTCAATGTATTCAACGGGGTTGATCAATAATTTTGTTATTTCTTATCAAATAATTTGTTTTTCGTAAAATTTTACAAGTCCAGCCTGTATCGGGCTTTTTTGTCTCAAACTGTACACATCTATCTATTAATGCCAAAAATTAAGTAACATCGAAGTATTCTCAATGCATGATACATTTATAATTAACACATACATAATATAATAGGTTTTGATTATTTAGTACGCAAAACAAAACGGGCTACAGAGGCAACCATACCTCCGTACCAAGTTCTCTATAGTTAAAACATTAAGCTAACAGAACATCTTAATTAGGTACCTACCTAAGTACCTATCAATCATTCCAATACATACCTATGCTTTCCTTTTATTATCACCGCATATTTCTTTTACTTACGCAATTGATTATAATAAATAGATATACAAAATCTGACTCACTAAAAGGAACATCTGATTTTATCTACTAAAACTGTAATACATGTATACTAAATTTGCCAAATTAATAGCTATAACAACCATATAGTCAGTTGGTTCATTACATTTAAATGATCACAAACTTGACATTTCAGCAAAAGGATCGCAGAGACATCAGATTGAATATAAGGTAGGTATACCTACCAAAAAAATTGACGCCGTCTCTTTCCAGGAATTTTAGGTCTTCGAGATGTTTTATCACAGAATTGGATATGGAAAAGTATAAAATCACTTTCATGTTTTTATCACGCGGGTAGCAATTTATAGTTATTGTGGTGGCGTGTAAGCAAATCATGAATACTTGCAATCATTGAGATACTATATATCTATTAAAGTACTAGAGGAGACATTACATACAACGGTTATGTGAGTTATGTCCCGTTCAACTGCGGCAGCTGTCCCGCACTTTTCATAGTCTATGCGGATGACATGCATACCCCTTTGTAGCAAATGAAGCGCTGCAGTTATGAAGGATACGTTAGACGGTAGGTACGTTATTGACCATCGCTACAGCGGCTTTAATTTTTAGATTAGAAAAAAGGAACACGATTTATGTTTGAAGTAGCGTCTCCAGTACCTACTTTAATAGGTACATAATATCTCGATGATTTGCAATTAATTTTTCAGTTCACAGTTAGAAATGCAAATCGGATAAGTAGGTTGATATAAAAAAACAGGAATATTTTAGGGTACCTCCTAATTTAAATTAAGAATTAACAAATTAATAAAACTTTTAGAAATATGTCTATATTTAGGTACCTTAATATCGTCAACCACAATGATCACATGTAATTTTAAAAGAGTAGTACTTACGTGATATTGATACCCTTAGTTTAAAGAAATTAGCCTAACGGCTCCTATCCTGATGTCTCGGTGATCTAATGCGAACTCGTGCTAGCTTTTTGTATACCTACTACCAAATTTCCGCAATCAAGTTTTATTATTTTCTATTAAGATACGTTAATGGTTTGCACATATTATTAAATAATCCTTATAGGACTAAAATCTACGCATTTTTACCAGCGAATTTAATGTCCTCACATAATATTTGACAATCGATAAATGCTTCAGAAAAATATGTAATTACCTATTTTATGAATATTTAGTTACAATCTATTAGACAGTTTTTGGTGTCGGAAATGCCATCATTAATGATTTTTTAAACCCCAAAAGCTCATTTCAAAGTAAAGTTCGGTTATCACAAACTGTAATCTTGTCAGATATCTTATAATTAAATTAATTAGGTATAACATTGCTATTGTCTTATCTTTTTGAAAGAAATAATTCATTTTCCAAAAACAGTATATTTTTTCTTATAAATAGCAGTTCATGCTTTTTCCATATAACCTAATATTGTATCACATTTCGATAATGCACTAGAAAAATTCACACATTCAGGTATAAAATTAGGTATCTACAATCGCTTAATTCTAAATGGCTATAGAGATTCGGGGCTAAACGAAATTGTTGGAAAAATTCGCAATAAGCGATCTACCAAGTAAATATTGTATGTACCTGTACATAAATAATAATACTAATCTCAAATAATGAAATATATGCATTGCAGAAACTCAATTATGTATTCAGAAATCTCTTGTCTATTCAATACAAAGTTATATAAAAATATAAAGTAAGGAAACTAAAAGCAAATTAATGTTACAATAAAACTTAGCCCTTAATAAAGAATTTTGAGCCTTAATCTATCTTAGTCTTTCGGTTGATGTCTATTCTTCACCATTTATTATAGCTATAATACTGACATAGGAACCCGTTAGGAAACCAAGTATACCGAAAGAGACGAGGAACATGTTCTTCCAGAGAATCCAGTTGAAACGACCAAGACCGTTGGGTCGGTCCCAGAAAGTGACAGTCTCGACTACAGCTGGGAAGATTAAACCAAGGAAAGAGAGACAGACAGCACCGACTAAGGAAATGAAGGGGCCCAATTTCGGGATGGCAACCGCAATGCAAACAGTCATAATAATAATTCCAATTCTGATACTGTATTCGGCAAGATTTTTCTTAGCACCGAACCAGTGGCGGACGTTCTTCCAGATGATCTCCATCGGCACGTAGAACTGCAAGCTGTAAGTCAGGAACATGGCCACCGCAATCATCAGTTTAACACATTGGCCCAGGCTGCAACAATAAAAAAGCAAGCTTTGTAATGTTATGTAAAATTACGTATTATGTCGTATTACAGCGATACTGACACGTAAATATGGATTGATAAGAATTGAGTTTATAAAAAATATAACGGAAATTAAGTTGCTTTATTAATCTCATACGCTGCGGCTGACTTAGAGGTAGGTAGGTAGATTTGAGACTAACAGTCTTCAGAAGTGGCAATGCATTTGCTTCATATAGAACCCGTCTTCTAGATTAAGCATATGTAGTTGATAACAGCATGAGCCATGGGCAGCAGATACTACATACAGTTATCGATGTTATAAAAAGTTTATTACTAGCTTCATACTTACACTTCGTCTTGAGGCAGGTTCAATGTGATACTGCTCTTGGTCCCATCTCCGAACTTCAAGTATCCGAAGAAACCAACCAAGGCATACAGAGAGACGACAAATGACATTCCAGTGTTGAGGACGCCGGGACAGCCGATGAAGTGAGTGGGGGTCTTCATGTTATTTTCCAGCGGCATCACAACACCAATTCCCTCCAGAGCAAAGATAGCAGTACCGAAGAACGTAGGCAAATGCTGGAAGTCCACGAAAGACTTGCGCGAGCTCAGGCTAGGGATGTCTTGGAAGAGATAGTAGAAAGTTATTCCCATTCCGGTGCCGACCAGAAGATTCGCGATCATAGAGAAAGGTGCCAAATATTTCAGATTTCTAATGAGGTTCATCAAAATAAGGAAAGGAAGTAAAGCCAACATGTAGAGTCGTAAGTCCATGTCTTTTGGAGCCCAGTCGTTGTGTTCGGCGTGGTAGTCGACGACCTGCTTCACGTTTGTTGCCACGAACACGATGTACACACAGCAGCATCCAAGCAAATCTACCACCAGGAACCAGTTAACAAGAGCCCTGTAAATTATAAAAACATGCTTTGGTAACGTCTTTAATTTTTGTATCTTAAATAATTATAACAAAAATATATGTATAAATAATAAATGTTTACCCATACATATGAGTTATATGTGTAGTATTACCTATTTGTTTATAGACTAGGGCCCTTTTAACGCAAGTAGCGTTATTTTAAAGGAAGGTAATTCTAGTTCTAGTAGGTACTTCTATTCTCGCATTATAGTGATATAATTCTACACCTGTATGTGGCAATAACATAAGGCAATCTAGGCAGATAGTAAACTTACTTGGCCAATCTCGAAAACTTTTGTACTCCTGGAGGTCCACACAAGAAGGCTGCTTCTGCGGTCTCAGCGAATCCTAAGGAAGGTTTCTGTATCCTCCTGCACAGTTCGTGAGCCGTCTTCACGAGGATGTGCACACAGTATGTGCATATACCCCCGATGAGGAAAGTGGCCACAACACCGAAGTAAAGGCCGGCGTTCATAAATGCCATTGGCATGGCCAAGATTCCACTCCCGAGAGAACCTTTTAGCAAGTGAATCAAGGTGTCCATATCCCTGTAAAAAATATTCATTATTAGTATACCTAATTAAAATAATAGTTTTTAAACCCACTAGTTTAAAAAATATCGCTTTCACGGTCAGTAAGTTTTACTTAAAGAACAATTAATCGCACATCTTCCTAATGTTTAATTAAACGGAATGAAAGATAATAAGCAAGTTGACTGTAACTGCTCCAGGTACCTCACTGGTAGGTACCTAATTAGGTTTCCAAGCTCATTTCAATTTGATGGAAGTAATTAAGTAGATACGTAGATTAACTGGATTATTAAATTTATTAATCTGAGGAAGTAAATGACATTATTCCTATAGAATTATATAACGAACCTTCAAATTAGTTATTGGACAATGAAGTAGATATATAATGTTTATTTAATTTAAAACCACATGAGTACCTACCTATAGATACCAGATATACCTAGTTTATGTAATCACTTACTGTAATCCATGGACATCTGTAATTGACCTCAAAACAGGAATTCTACCGAAGGTGAGTCACAAATATCTTCCGGCGCATTTTTATTTTTTTACAAGATGCAACAAAGGCGCACGTGTTTTTGCGCTGATTCTTTTCTGTAGCTAGCTGGACACCTTGTAGGTTAAAGTTAATGTAGCGTACTTACGATGTAGGATGTGCCAATTTCCGGTGCTCGAACGGATTATAGTCCTCATCGGCTTCAATGTCCCGTCCCGGGATCTCCATAAGCGGCAGAGTGGACCCCGCCTGTTGTTCCACGGGAATCTCATTTGGGTCAACTTTGTACCTGTGGAGCAGTTCCCGAGCACTGTTATAGCGACTGCCAGCGTGATTTTTCACCTAAATAATCTTATAACTGATAGGTTAGAAGTGAGTGGGTATAAAAGTGTAGTTGAAATCATTCACTAAACTGAAAAACAAGCGCGAAAATGTATGGTAGCCCGTAGCGATGACATATAAAGCGCCACATTTCAAGCTTGAATGTATTCCCGGGGTGTGATACGATGTGCTGTCGCGGACGCGATTCAATTTTCTACTTACTTTGTGGCAACTGTTAATTACTCGCGATTCTCTGAATTATTTACTCGACTATTCGTTATTTTATAGGTACATAATGTGTGAGTGTCATGTGTGAAGTGTGATACATTCATTATGGTCTCGAAAAAGTAAAAAGGAACATGTTTTTGGCAAGTGCGCTTCACTCTGTTAAGACTCGGCATTTACAATTAAATGGCCCAACCGTTAAATTCAATACAGCTTTACGTTACAGCGGTAAACATTAAACAACTTGTCTTATTGAATCTTTTATAACAAGCCCAGATCGTTAAATGCTGTTCCTTGTTTTACAAACGTAATTTTAATCGTGTTTTGGGTGTTATATCGAAACAAAAGACATAAAGCTAAATCAAATTTGTACAAATGATCAGTTTGAGAGCCAATCCCGAGCCTGAACAGAGATGGCGCTGGAGGCCGAGCGGCCGCCGGCGCGGGCGCACGGCGGACCGAGCGCTCCTACATTCGCTGTTTTAATACATTTACCATTACCAAATAAAACAGATTAAATAAAAATGAAACCATAAAAATGGAATGATGTACCGGTGTATGAGTCCATTGCTAGATGATCGAGATCGTCGAACGACTTAAATCTCGTGGAAGCAGCACTCGTCTTCCCGGATCGTCTCCGAACGGCGGCGAGCTTAATATAGCTCGTAATAAGGAGCAAGTACTTAACAGTCAACATACAATATAAAATACCATTTTAACGATAGAACATTTGTCAAAACATGATTACGCTCAAACCCGGAGGCCATCACAGCGTTTACTAGTCAATATTGAATTACTACCGATTTTTAATGATAGTAAAAAGATATTTTTTCTTTTCAATGTCCTGTTGAACAAAAATGTCAAAATTATTAGTTTTCCGGGCCATCTAGAGATCTTTTTGGAATAAAGTCAACATTTGCCAACATAAAATGGAGTTAAGCTGTAAGCATGCTTGGTCGATTGAAATCTCTAATTACCATTCAGTATTGTCTGACCGAATGTTCTATTCAAAACATGGGATACTACTCCATGTTGTTTCACCATCAGTTGTGTGCAAAATATCTGGCATACTGAACGACGAGAGATGGAACGACCTAAATATCTAAAATATTGTTCTTATAGGTAACTCCGTATTTATTATTAATTATTATCAATCGTTAAGGATAACCGCGTACATACTAAAGCCTATATCAAATCGTAATTAAAATCTAATTGCTATGAAATAAATAGACCTGACACGTAGTAGCAAACGCAATATTTCGGTCGGACAGTACTAGGCAGAAACGATAATTATTATATGTTCTAACATGAAACCTTATGTAACTGAATAAAATTATTAACAACACAGGCATTCAAAGCTTAGTCGATGATTGTCGCTTCAAAATCTTCATATTAAACAAAAAAAGGGAACTTTATCACTTACTTGACCATAACGACGTCGGATAAATCATTTTTAACTCCTTTTTTCTTGGGATCATATTCGGCTATCATCGGCCGCATTTGAGGCTTCTGTAAAAGACATAAATTTCATGAGTAAGTATTTGTTGTCTTTATTCTACACTCATTATTAATACATAAATTTAATACATTATCTAATTCCACGTTTCATTGGTTATTTTAATCTGAAATATCGTAAGTATGTACGTGACTAATTAAGTAAAACATAGTTAGTTACCTACTACCTACTCATTTTTCAAAACGAAGCAAATGCCAATTAATCACGTATGAGGCAATGTATTAGGTCGCCGAAAGGTATTTATAGTAAACATATTCATAAACATAATGTATCAGGATTTTCACCAGGCACTTGTAAGGAAAAATAACTTAATGGTTCATGGTAATATTCGACGACTGATCGAACGGCATATGTACATACATTGCATAGGCATTGTATGAACTAGTGACGCTAGATGACGTCTCCTGGCAGTCAGCTCAGGGGCTCGGTTCACTCGTGTTTTTGCCACGTGACCACGGTGCTATTTCAGTATGTTATAAATAGCCGGCGTCGAACCAAACAGGCAACGCTCGCGTCTCCCACGGAACCCCCTTGCATTTTATTTAGACTAAAGACTGCCAATCATGAGCACCAACTGAGTAGGTACAACTACAATCAAGGTAGCTAGCTTTGAGCGTACCTACAGGCAACTAAATTTGCAGTAAAGATTAAAGATACTTGAATATTGTTTAGCTGACCATTTAAAATATGTGGGGTAAAATCTACCCCTGTTACTTGCCGTGTGACTCACTGTAATGTTTAGTGTGCGTGCAATTTTATTCCCCTAATGGTATTCAGCGAACATGTTTCACTAGCTGTGGAAATTTTAAACAATTTTGAACCTTAAATTTAAAAAGGTTAAGTGCTTTAATTTGTAAGTATTTATACGCTGCATAGTTGTCGGCCAAGAGCGATTGTCTCCGGAACTGGATTTAACTGGTTCCGAATAATAAATTGGGAAGGAACCAGTCGCCGTGGCACAAAGCAAACTATTTCTTTTTGTTGAAGAGTTTGCATGCGGGCTTACACTTTTATTTTACAAAAAGCTGGTATGTTTTTGTAGGTACAATGAAAGCAGAAGCTAATATGATATTGTGAATATCAATACCTTACTTGAGTGCCTATAGAGTAAGCTGATTGGTTTAAAATTTTAAATGGTGGTATGATAATTAACGGAACTTAGATATATGTTTCAAGTAATGAGGCCAATATTCAAAAGTATAATTATACAGTTTTGCTAAAATGAAATTGTGATTGTAGTTTTACATGACGCGGTGCTCTACATAACATTAGACATGTGATGTATCGCACTAATCGTGACTGTGTAAATATTTGTTACAATAAATATTACTAATGTCAATAATGGAAGGCACGACATTCCGTAAAATGGCCGTCTGGGTGGACACAATAGCCACGGCATTGTGCTCCCGTCACGAGGTTCCAATAGCTAATACAATCATTTGTGACGAAAACAAAGTTTCTCGTACTCATGTTTCTGCGCAGTTTGTGTATTTTATGTTCAGACTGCTAAGAAATTGGTTAATTATTTGCGGAGTTGTCAGGACACGCCTCCTGACGTAGGCAGTAAATATTACCACGCCGACATCGATCACGTTTTATAGTATTGTCAACTATTTATTTTTCGTTGTGACGTGAAAATATTTGCGTTTCACAATCACATTAGTATCTGTAACTAACAGCTTTATCCTCGCACGAATACAACCCGATTAAGAATACCTATATTATGTTTTTTCCCTTTACCTCGAAGAAATCTAAAAATATTTTCAAAACAATTTCAAAACAAAACATATTTTTCGGTACATGATACCTACTTTTTAGTTGAATAATACAACTAAAAATATGGCCCGTTAGAATTACATATTTTAATGGTGTGATATTTAAATTTCACGAACATTTACTGAAGAATTTATTTTACT
>DWRC01000157.1:0-10181 GCA_018250675.1 Astraptes naxos | reverse complement strand
TCTCCCAGTGAAAGTCCCGTCAAAATCGGTCCAGCCGTTTAGAAGTTTACTTCAAACAAACAGACAGACAGGCAGACCGACAGACAGACAGACAAAAAAAAATTAAATTGTATTTTTGTTATAGGTACCATGTATACTTTCATATCCATTTAGTAAAAAAATGTTATTTTGATATTACATACAGACCCTTCAATTTTATTTATTTGTATAGATAAACAATTATATGCGTTTAAAAACCTAACATTTGATGTAATACTAAAATACTATAATTATGATACCATTGTCTCAAGAGTATTTAAAGTGGCAACAATTCCATGAATATTCCTTTCAGAGATTAGATGTTACTCGTATATTTTGGGAACAAAAAGTTCATACATAACACGTTCTCGGTACGAACCTACTGCAATGGATAATCTCCGGCGCGCAATAAATTACTCTCAGCTGCTGAAGTTATTAGCAAACGCCGGCAACAAACAGTGGAACTGTATTTGGCGCGGCCCGGACAACGTGACTTATAACTAACTGCACATCTGCTTTATTATTATGTGTTTTCTCTTGTATGAATTAAATATCAATTAAAAAGGTTTTATTAAATAAAACATGCATCTATTGAGTACAATTTTCTGAAAATATTACTAGACAAACGCCAGTAAACAGATTGCCCGCGCAAAGTACCAATGTTCCAATCTTCAACCCAATAACTTTTTTTCTTTGTTTTGAGTTTTAACATTCAAATAATATATTGAGAGTAAGCGTAGTTTATGTGTTTACGTACAAACTTCCCTCCACAAATGTACATTAGACACGAACCAGAAAGTCGACAGCACTTCAGGGTAGCGCAGCGGACGTTTACTGGACTCATTAGAGAAATGCCGCAGATTTTTCCACGCATATTTTGCTTCAATGTAAATAACTCAGATGTTTCCTCGGAACCTTACTCTTCAAACTTTATATAATTGTAGAACTTTTCCGACAGAATTCATTACTTAACCGCACAAAAATCCCACACGTAATTAAGGGATTTAAGAGTGGAAGTTTGAGCGACAAGCAAAACATTGAGTAATTTGTGAGAATACAAAAATGTCTTTTAATAATTCAGTTTACTTCTAGACTTTAAGTTAACTTTGCTACTTACACATTAAGATTATTGCTTATAACTTTCAAACGTAGGCTTTTTTCGTTAACTAGAACTTCTCAATATTTACTCGCGAAAAATGGCACTGTATACAAGTAGGTACCTTTTTACGTAGAAATTGATAAGAAATATAACTATTTGTAACGCTTAATGGTATTTAACGGAAATTATGTAAAACTTAATACATATAATAATGCTATGTTTTATATTTTGAGATTTAATACATCTCGTAAAAAGTAACCCTGTATACTAATAAGTATAATAACCAATTATTCATGTAACATTCAGGTATCTATTAAGCATTAAGTTTAAGTGTGTACCTAACTGTATACATATAAGGCAGTCATACTAATGTGCCGCATTTCAATATAATCTTTAAGGACAATACTCAATCACTGACATCGGTCACTGATTGAGTGCTGCTTGAGTCCAAATTGAGAGACCAAATAGTCACCACACAGATCTCTGTGTAACTATTTGGTCTCTATACGAATACATCGAATAGCAGTGATCACTTTGCAAAAAGGCATATTAATATTATTATACAAACAGAAAAGGAAATACAGTATTTATAAACGGATTTTAAACAATGTTACTGAAATTACCGAACCAGGCAATCATGATTGGAAATGCATCGCATTTACATCCATTGAAGACACACGTTATGTGTCCTATTGGGTGTGATTTCCGTACACCCATCCCGCCCACTACCCTCGCTACCGAATTGAATGTGTAACGTGGGATAGCCCCAATACACTTGCATTAATGATTTGTGTTTAAATTTTACGTAAATAAAGAATATCCATTTTTATTAATATCTTTTATTTAAGCATATAGCAAATCAACAAACGTAGTGCAACAAACTTCAGCTAGGCTGTACTAGATGTACAGCCTAGCTGAAGTTTGTTGGACTTTAGCCTGATGTTTTTTGGACTTTACCACCCATCTTTATAAACTCGAGATCGATCATAATATTTGTTAGTTTGGTATAGAGATTTTTTATTGCCATCATTTTCTAGAGGCCTCAAATTAGTATATGCCTTGTTACACTTGTCAAAGTAGAACATGACTATTTTAAACGACTGTTATGTATCAAAATTACTTCCTTTTTAATGCGCTGGAACAAAAAGAACCACGGAAAAATATATAAAAAAACTGAAGATATAATTATCATTTGTTTTTCCATATCCTCACAAAATATTAGCTTTCAATTCGGCATCTATACCTATTAGATAGTTACGTTCGACAATCTACCAAGTGATTGGAAACCCATTGCATTCCATTTGCGATCCATAGGCACGTCTTCCATGGCAATTTCCGTTCCCCCGCCCTCCCTGTTCAGCCACGGAACGTAATTGTGCCCAAAATTGTACACATTTACATAATATGCTATGTTCTATGTTATTTTCAAATATACAGGCATACAATTTCAATCTATAAGATGATATATGACGATCTCCATGATATAGTTTAAATTTTAATAACAAAAAGAGTTTATTTGTGAAGCAAGATCATAATTAAAATTGGCTGCATTTTTTGAAGTTTAGTCTTTCTTTATAATGGAAGCGTATATTTTTTGATTATATTATCAAAGGCTAATGATAATATAATGAAAAAATATACGCTTATTAATATACGCTAACTTCAATTCAGTTATTTCTTATGTATTTGTAGATATCTGATATCATTTCAATCATATAAAATTCTGGAGTTGCTGTGAAAAATATTGCTATTTTATTTACGGAAAGCATTTTTCTGTCGGACAAGGCATTTTTTGTCTAGCATTGCATGCAACAATAAAAAAGAAAAAAATGGGGATCAAAGATACAATGAAAATAGAACATCTACATTTGCACTACGAACAAAAGGTTTTCCGCCTTTTGTTCATACTTTTATCGCATTAAGAAACTATTCTGAAAGAATATTTATTTTTATTTTAATGACACTGTGCCGTGTAAAAATGTCGCAGATTATCATTATCACCATTGTATTCAAAGTAAAAATTCCTGTAAAATGCAAAGCTAAGGAAATTTTAATAACGACAGATTATTACGATTTTTGTTAGTACTACAATATTAAACTACGCAAGTATTGCCAAATAAATAAATCATTATTTCACGTTGCAATTATAATCGGTATTTATAATCGGCTTGTGATAAAATACCTTTTTATAATTTGGAAGTAGCAAACGAGCATATAGTTCACCTGATGGTAAGTGGCCACTGCCGCCCATGGACATCTGTAATCTACCCCAGATAGATCAGAGTCATACTTGCGGTGATGACAAATGCGTTGCTACTCCTGAGGACTAAGTTTGACCGCCTCGGATAAGTATGTCTCCCTTTCCATACTCTTCAAATCAGAACACAGCAGCGCTTACGACACTGTAATCTTATCTGGGGTAATTATATAAATCCTTTGGACATCTGTAAAGTCCAAAGACGGCGGCACTTACCAGCAGATGGACTTCATATTCGTTTGCTACTTCCATATTACAAAAAAACAGAAAACATGCTGTTGGGGCCTACAACTTGCAGCATAACTTTGAGTAATGGCTAATTAATTTTAAAAGCTTTTGATTGTGAAACTGACAGGTTTACGTAATCACTTTTTGTCGCATCATTATAATGGGACTGCAAAATATATAAGTTTTAAATATGTCCTCAAGTTTAGGATAACAAAGTTTAGCCATTTCCCCGTGGGCTTAAAAGGCTATTTGCATATAAAATTTCTGACGCATTATTTTTTCGCGATGGTCAATATTAATATTTAAAATAATTGTACAAGCCCCAACCGAATCGTTCTTTGATGCACTACTGTGAGCAGTACAGGGTTTTAAGTTTTGTAAGTGTTTATGAGTTGTGTCTTTGTAATCAAGATAAATATTTGCTTGTATACAAACATACTAATAAAAGAGAAGCAAAATTTCGTGAGAAAACCATGCCTGAATGTTCTATGGAAAAAGACTTCCCTAAAGGTTTGTTATGTCTAACTATGAATTGGACTATCACTTAAACCCTTTTTAGTCTAAAATCAAATCCAGACTGTCAGTGAGCCAGAAGTATATTGATGATGATAACAAAAGTAAGGCAAACGAAGATTAATTATTTATTTTATTTATTGATAATTAAAAAGCGCTTTTTGGAATTCAAAATTGATTTCTGTAAGATCTTTAACAATATTTAAAAAATCACTGATTAAAGAATTTTTCAGATTCATGGCCTTTTATTTTTAGTAGACCGACCAACTGGTGTTGTTTGATCATCTTTCTCTAAAAGCTCTTCGTCAATTAGCAAATCAAAATTACCCAACGCCTCGGGGGCAGGCTGTTTATTCCAACGCACATCTGGTGTTCCTTCGGGCGGTAAAACGACGGATAAAATGTTGTCAATGAGTTTATATTTCAAGATCCGATCATTAACAGTCGTAGAGGTCAGAGACGGCGAAGCATTCACTTCAACTAACCAGGGCTTCAGTTGGTTGTCAATTATTATATCGTACCCATAGCATTCAAAACAGTGTCTGTCGTTTGCCATTACAGACGAGACTGCTTTCAGCGAATGCACAATGAGCCACTGCATAGCGGCAAAAAGCTTTTCTGTCACAGCTCTTCCCCTTGCGCCTTCCAAATACAAACGTAAATTCTGAACACTCATTTTACCGCCATGAATACTGTTGTAATCACCGCCATGCTTCTGTACACTCACATTAGTCAGATGCACGTACATATTGTCCAGTTCTGTAACGCTGGTATCATACTTCACCGTACAAAACCTACAGAAGCCAAGTTGAAACAGATAAGCCTTGAGAGGCCGGAAGGACGTCACTAATACGTATAATCTGAGATCAAATTTCTTCCCGCCAATTAATAAAGGATTGTCGATGTAGCGGGATATGACGTAACTTTCTTTACTTAGCTGCGGATGAAATGGAGCCTTCGCCTCTCGAGACCACTTCTTAAGCTTGGAAAGCTTATTTATAAGGAAAATTCCGGTACCTTGAGATTTTCCGCAAGGTTTCATTATCCACGTACTCTGAGGAGACTTACGATACTCTTCTACGAACATGTTATAGTCAGCTGGTAGGACGAATGTTACAGGTACAAAGTCAAGATGCACGTACCGTGTCACAACCTGGCCTCCGTGGAGTATGACCTCTGCTTTCTCAGCGAGAGGATTTCCATCTCGCTCTAGTTCTTTTCTGTACCGTTTAATATTTTTCACAAGCAGGTCTTTTCTCGAGAGTTCGTAGTGGTTCGGAAAATGATTTATTATTTGATTGTCGTTCATGCGATATCCGCTTTCAACGCTGAATAGGTTTCGACAAGTTTGAGTGGACGCCCAATAGAAGTTCCATTCATCATCTGGTCCAACTTGGTGCCATCCGCGTCTCTCGAAGTTGCTCATTAAAACTGATTTCTCCAAGTCTGTACAAAAGTTTACTCGGCATCTCTCAGCGGCTGGTGCGTTCACTCTTCCATATAAACTTGTAGCTAATTTCTTGGCTTCTTGATTCATAGTTTTATTTTGTTTTAAGTCACTGCGATTTTTCCTCGCTTTTTATATTAAATACGAGGTAAACTTGTAACCATGGCGTACAAAACAGATGCTTTAAGCCAATAGCAAAACAAGCGACCCCTCTCACTATGACTACCAGTAAACATTGTTAGCTGATATTGATTTTCCTGATTGTAGCACAGGTGCTTGACATAAGTGTGTCTATGTTTTAGCAATGGGGTATAGTCACCTTGTTATGAAAATTTTATTAGGTTTTCATACCATATTAGCTACATTTTTTTCCATTATCTTATTTATATTAAAGGTGTAAATTATTATCAAATGTGATTGAACCCTTCGAGGTTCGGCTCCGGCGTCACCACCGTCACACCTGTTTCTACCTTACAGGAGCAGTGTTAATGAGCTGTTATTTTTTATTTGAAGGGTGTGGTAAAGGAGACATACTTATCCGAGACGTTCTTGCTTAGTCTTCAGGGATGGCAACCCATTTGTGGCTATCCACAGATAGGATTCTTACTTTATATGCGGCTGATCACAATATTAATATAAAAGTCGACGATTAAACCGCTTTACCGCTTACGCGAGAGATTTAATTATTCTTCATAGAATATTTATAAACAAGCATTACCTACATTACATTTTACATGAATCCTTAAATGTATCTTTCTTAAAAATTGAAATCTTGAAAAGAAATCAAAATGATTAAACACACAAGAAGTTAACTCTCATACGGCATTCTAGAGGAAATAAAGACTTGAGTTAATTTTGCTATTTGAAATACGTGAGCGTAGCTGCAGGCGGCCCTCGTAGAATGAGTTTAATTAAAAGGTGCGGCGGATAACAATGAATTTCAACGTCTTTAAGAGTGCGAGCAGGAAAAATAAAATTAAGTCTAAGAAAATAAATCGGCTAATATAAAAGTAAAGCTGTAAAAACTTTTGGAGGATTTTTAAGCATCAAAATAATAATTCTTTCAACTTTTATGTTTACCGTTCATCAAATAACCAAATTGATAGCTACAAACAATACAATTTGGTCTTATCACAATTTGTTTACTTCTGTTAGATAGATCGAAGAAGTTACGTTCATTTAACATCTTTTTCCAAGTAATCCGTTGCCAACTTTTAATATATCTAGCAAATACGAGAACTATGGAGATTTATTTCCTTTGTTTTTCTAGTTTCTAACTTCTTTTGGAATCCTGCCAAGAACCGGCATGTGTTATGACTGTTATGATGTGACTTACACGGAAAACTTAAGGCATATTGTTGAAGAATATTGTACGAACTAGCGCTCAACAATTTATGTACTCAGATTATCTTTACCTCTAGCTTTTATTTCACTTATTTTATCTCATTTGTATTAGTACAAGTGGTTGTATGGTATGGTAAAGTATGGGCCTTGCTTAGACGGGTATATTGTTCTTTTTCTAATAGATAATACAAGTTAAAGTGACAGTAACAGTATGTACTCTTCATGCTCATTTGCTTCTTTTATTATAAAAAAATGTTTTTATAGTATTTGAATCGGGATTTTTAATTAATAAGTACCAATCGATCATAGAGTCCATATTGCGGCAGAGGCCACCTATCTTAATAAAATTTCATTTAGTCGTCTATTGTAAAATAAATAAATTGCACATGTTCCAAAATTCGAGCGAGTGAGTTCAATATTTGACTACCTATTTTCTTTTTGTACACCTAAATAAGATTTATACAAAGTTTTCTTTGAATAATAAAAACTGTATGCAAAAACATAAGTTAGATAGATTAGAAAGATTTAAGAAAGTGAGCTAAAATAATATCTTCTGGTTTTTTAAACTACACGATCCTCCAAATACAAAAAGGTAAAAAAAACAGTCTTTAAATTTTTTATATTCTCTACCGTACTAAGTTTTTAATGTCAACAGTAACCAAGAGTAGAGAAATGTCTTCGTGCCATAGAGTTGAATATACTAAAGAATGTCTAAGCGTAAGATGATAGGAAATATTAATATGATAGGAAAAAGTTAATAAAATATGAAAATAACGCTTTTGCGATAAAGTTTTATTTGTAAAATATTTCATAAAATTGAGTCGTACCAAAACAAGTTATACAAAAGTGGTAAAACACTTTGGAGTTCGATTCCGGTGGCACAACGGCCACGCCTGTTTTGAATAAGATAATTATTAAGAACTGCTGTGTTCTGGTTTGAAGAGTGTGGTAAGGGCGTAAGGAAGACTTATTTTTCCGAGGAGTTCCAACTTAGTCCACAGGGTTCACTTAATCCACTTTGTATGGTAGCATTTGTGTCCGACCTCAGGTAGGACTCTAATGTTATTTGGGGTTGATTCCAGATGAACACGGGTAGAATGCGAATTATGCTTAGTGACGTCATTTTTAATCTAACAGGACGGTCACCCCAAGATGGCGGATTAATTAGGTATTTTAACCACTCTTAAGATAGGAAGAAAAATAAGAAAAATATAGTATTAGTAAAACGCTTGTTTTTCAAAAATGTTGGATTATATAAATTGATTCCTAAGTCTATGGTTCCCGTACTGAAACTGTAAGCAAACTTTCTACTTCGTGGTTGATGATACATCGTTTTAAAATATAACAAAATTTCATAATCATGTCTCCTACGTACATGGGAACGTTTTACGATACTTTGAAGGGGATATGAACTTTGTGTTTACACGGGATTTAGATTAAAGTATGAGAAAAGTTTCTACGTAAATCGTAAATTTGTATTAAATTTTATTAAGAGCTACGAGTTGAAACACTTTAACTCGAAGTGTATTTAATAATTCACATTTAAAATGTACCTACTTTGAACATATTTTAAGTTAATAATAAGGTGAGATATGCGAATATTCCACCCATCCGTTTTTGAGGTTTTTTGCCATTAGCCACCTCGCCTGGTATAGGTATAAGTAGGTACGTTAGCGATATATTGATACAGGAGATGTTGATTTTACTCAAGATAACGCTGAGTGCTGCATTTTTGGGATCTTGTCTCTTAGTAGTCTTCTACGATATCCACGAGACGAGGTATTATTATGTATTTAAGTCCCATACCACACCGCAAAACTATGAGGTACTCGTAAGTTATTCAATAGGTAAATATAAAACTTTTATAACACATCAGATTGGAAAAGGTTTGGACGACTGCAATTGTATGATACGCGGATTATATTTGTATTTTCAGTACTTAGTATTATTTTGCAATATAGGTACATATATTATTGTAACCATATTCTAGTTTTTTTAATTTACTGAGAAGTAAAGAGAAATAACTTGGTGAAGTAAAGAGAAATAAAATGGTTTTTAGTTATACAAGACCCTTAGTGGCACGGAAGTTCAAAAAACTAAAGCTCATTTTTCGCAAACTCCAATCCATTATATTTCCCTTTCATGCCAGTTCGACTTACACCAAACAGGTGTCATATTTCAAAGCATTTCCTTCACCTAATTCAATCTGCCAAATGATTCGTAAGTAAGCGATAGTTTTCATAGGGGGTAATGTTGGCAATAAAACATATTTAATGGTCTGTACGAAATTTAAGGTGTAATAGAAATTTGAAAATATTTTAAAGAAAATATATCAAATAATATTTAAAGAAAAATCCAAGTTATTCGATTTAGAACAGTATTTTATTTTTATTTAGCCTAGTTACAATAAACTTTTGATATTCACATGTGGATAATTAACGAATATATTTCTAAAAGTGATTAGAATTAGCATCATTCGATTTGTAAATTAAATTTGTAAAAAAAAACGAAAAAGAAGGACCTTGACTAAAAATTTGAAACGACTTTTATGTTATTTTTTTACGTTTACATAAAGAAAGTAGTTAAACGAACCACGAGCTATTTTTTTGGATTTATAACAGGAGTTTATGCACTGCTTTTATTTTCAAGGGTTGAAACACCGTTCTGTTTCATTTTAGGAGATTTTGATAGTAGCTACTTTACAACATCTCTTCTATTTAGATTGGATTATAATCCAATAACAGATAATTATCTGTGAATGACAAATGGCCAATATACTTCAATACAAAATACATTGTAATCAATTGTACCAAAAACGAATCATTGGCTGAAGCATGAATGTATGACCATTTTATACTATCTATTCGTGGTAGAACCTTTTGGGTTTTGACTTCGGCAGCATCACCGCCACACACAGTGTTAAACGCTGCTGTATTCTGATTGTAGTTGTGAAATTTATACAAAACACACCATTTAAATGATAATTTGATATTCATTAAAAGGAAAAACAAGCATTGTAGAGACGACGGTGAATGGCGCCCATAATTTATAAAATGTTTGTTCTCTTAATATTATTTTTGCTAAGCAAGTTATCCTTTTAAAAAGAGATAATCGCTACACTGGCTCTCTGTTTACAATTTTTGTTTCAAGCCTTTTGTTAGATTTTTTTGTCGACTTAACTTAATCATAAAACTGCTTATCGTCGTCAACCCATTATTGTCCCACTGCTGGGCACGGGTCTCCCCTCGCTGTGAGAGGGATTTAGGCCTTAGTCC
>DWRC01000156.1:0-10183 GCA_018250675.1 Astraptes naxos | reverse complement strand
GTTGTAAACTAAATTAACACGGAGAAATTGGGGTTGATATATCTAAGTAGTGATATACTAAGTCTAAGCTCTTATTGGCAAAAAATCACAATCCAATATTTTTAAAACATATCATCTTCAGCTCAGTATACCGACTAGTAAAATTAAAAAAAAAAAGTTCACCTGGACTTGTTTCCCGTTTCTTGATAGATAATAAATGATAGTAAATATTTAACCACTCATCAAAATATATATTTAATACTAGTAGCCCTGGACAGGTTTTGTACTGGCACAATAAAAAAATCTCGACAATAACCTACCACCGTTTTTTTTTCAATCTAGAACCAACAATAAACAAATTTTCTTTAAATTGGTTGAGTGGATTCGATTTCGCTATGTACAAAAACAAGGACACATAATTTATATGATCACATAATTAAAATTCATACATTTACGATAAATAAAATGAATGACCTGCAAATTCCTGGAATCAAACGTTAAAATCGAAAACTCATTTGGAACAAATCCTGTTAATACAACCCCTGTTTCCAATCCAACCCTCGAAGTTCTTTTTGCCAACAAGAACAAGTTAAAAGCCCTTGATAAATGTGTCTGAGTGGCTATGATTTTTCTCCGCCATAAATGTTTTAAGCGATGGCATTTTAAGAGGAAATACAGACAGGGAAGCAAACGACTTGCTCTACGTAATATGTTGCTTTGCAAATGGGTCTTTGATATTCCAAGTTTATTTGAGAAATGGGGGAAGACTGTGTACATAATCGAAAGTATTGCGTTTTCGTTATGCAAATGTTAATAATAATGAGTGTTATTACTTGGATGGAATTTATTATATTGGTATTACAACGTTGGTTTCGAAATACGATGCAGATTTGTCGAATGTTATGTCAAATAAATCTCAATATTACTCTATATCTTCATATACTTATCAGAAAACTATTGTATTCTGTCGCCCTGTAATTTACACCAAGAAAATTATTGCTATAAACTCGGAAAGTCGAGCCATGTTCTTTTAATTTCGGTGAAGATTTAGTCTCTTTTACAGAAATTAAAAATGTTATAAGATTAATCATTTTGTCAATATAAATAACAATACAACAATCATACATTCATACTTTACGGTACGATCTAATCATTTAGAAGCCCCCGCTTTATTGTGCTCTGCTTACATAGTAGGAGCCTCTCTGTTAACCAAATGAGTTCGTCACATTGTTGTTACGTCAATCTTGTTTGTTTTCGTTACTGGATCTCCGCTTGACGTATTTTTAGACCATTTTGAATTTCAAACAGCTTATTTGTTATGCAATCTCCTTACAAAACTTTCCGTTGTTTGCTTGTAAATGTCGGCGATTGTAGGTTCTTAAGTGTGTTATTGCGGACCAAAACAAAATCATTCTTATAAAAATATACAAATTTTTGGATCTAGTTTTATGTAAACTGATACCAATTAAACGTTTTTTTTTAAAAACCGCGTAAATTTGTAATGACATGCAATTTCTGTAAATTATTAAAAAAAATAACAAACGTGGTAATTAAGGTAACGTTTAATAATAATATCATTGGTTTATTTGGTTATTCTTGGTATTCACTATTTGGTTAGACACAGGAATAACATAAATAGTTAACATTTCAACACATTTTCTTACAACTTTATTCTAGCAACTTCACTACATCAAGGGTGAGGTTACAAAAGACCATACCTTAGTGTTAAATAAAATTCAGTTACCTACCTACCTATCTACCACAAAACACAACTTTATGGTAGAAAATATATAAAATCAAAGAAGTAAGCATGTACCAGCTTTAGTATCTCAACTTTTTGCGATGTAATAAAATACTGAAGCAATTATTTAATCCGTAATCCTTTGCCGATACCAATCCAATTTCCGTTGTGAAAACAATCCGGCCGAAGTTTTCAATAGGTGAACGTGAGGTGCGTTTATAGGAGAGGGGATTTATTTCGAAGGATTGAGTCCGTTTAAAGGAAGTTTAATGTTATTCAAATTTTATATAATTAAAAAATAGCAGATTATAGAACAGCTTATAAACAGATTGAAGTAAACGAACATGCCCAAATGATAAGTGGTAATTGCCGCCCATGGACATCTGTAACTTCATATGACAGGAATTCTAGCTGAAGACAATAACAGCCGATAACAAAGATGGTTCCCACATATGAAAGTGAGCCGGGGAATATTCGTTTAATTTATGCTTATAAGTAATCGCAATCAGAAATGGGGATGCAGTCTAAGTGGTATTAAGTCATCAATCGTGCCCGTAGATATCTGTAGGTTCTAAATAGACCAGAAGGTTTAACAATAACCATATCAACCACCAATAACAGTAATGACACCACAGATGCTTAGAAAGCTGAGGATTGGGTTAGTATTGTTTATATCTGCATATTCGTTCTAAAATAGGGCAGTCTAGTAGGTAGGTACAAACACTAGGTATTTCTATACGGTACAAAAAATAGAAAGTTTACCTTTTTATTTTTTCAACGAAAATCCAAATCATACGCTTGGTTTAAGCGTTGGTAATCGGCTTTGTTATAATCCCACTGACTCTTATATAAGTCGATAAATCTGCCGTATATTCGTAGTCAATTAACTATAACGAATAAATCTTGATGGTTCGCAAACTATCAATTTGAGAAGTGAGTTTCTATTTTATTGAATAGACATGTTTTAAGTACTCTAGTGTTTTATAGGAATTGTACATAAGGGCACAGTCACATACAGTACGGTTTATCTTACATTTATTTTTTCGGATATCGTATTAGTCATAGTCATTCGATGAGGGAGTTTATCATGAGCATTTCTATTCCGGAAGACTCATTTAGCACTCGGTTTTTGTTAGACTTCCGGAAGTATTCATTAATAGAGCTGGACCCAAACCCATCATTCTACCATCATTTATCATGGTTCATTACATTTTAGCGAGGGGAACTTCCCCGAAGGATTTTTCCCTTTTTATTGAAGTGATTGAATTTCCGCCCAAGAATATAAATAATACGAGTAAAGTCCTGCTTCTGGCCAACAGCAGAAAAGTCTTCTTCTGAAAAAGCATATAATAAAATCACGCCATATAAAATTTTCAATGGACGTGAGCATTATTACATAAATCGATGAACCCGCACGTGGCCGATTTACCGTTATGAATAAATCGCGAGCTCCACCGGCCCTCAATTTGTGAGAACCGCCTTTAAAGTTCGCGATATGTTTTAATGAATTTGTTATTGTACAGGCACTATTTAAATTAATTCACGTTTAAGGAGAACCTTCTGATAGAAATCGTATTTTTGTATTAATAAAAGAAATGTGGAACGTGGCATTTTTTACAGTGGCCAAGTTTTGGTCAAGGCCCAGCAAGCCAAACGGGCTTGCTAGAAAAGTCAGCTCGCTACAAAAAGCTTATTTGCTAAAAGTAAAAAGTGAACGGGAAATCAGTCTTTAAGGAGGGAAATAAATTTATCGTAGGTATATGAATGTATAGAGGCATTCCGTAGATTAATCACCGTAATTGTTAAGCCACCGATCAAGCCAATACTAAGTGGCCACTCTTGTGTAGTGTATTTGTATGACCTTATGTCAATTTAGTTAACATACGTCGAGTATTGTAAAAATAGGTACCCCTTAATACCATAATTTAGGAAATTCAATAATTTCGATTTATCTCCTTCATTTTTCGGTTTATTAATGGTTTATAATTGGCGATCTGTCGTTTCCATTCGTATTAACGCTCTCAATTACGTCGGTATCCCAAAAATTCCAAATTAATACATCACAATATTTCGGTCCGCGGTTTTGATATCACCGGTTCGTTAATATTTCTTAAGTTAAATATCCCTTCTTCCATTAATATACTTCCGTTTACAATATACGTAACGTAGGTACGTATGTTAATGGAATCTAGGATAGACATATGGCGGTGGTAGAGTGCTTTGTGCTTTGATTCCAGTGGCACCGTCACACCTACTTCTGAGTAATACATATATGTAGTGTTAAGCGCTGCTGTGTTTTTGAAGGCTGTAGTAAGGGATATACTTATCTTAAAACTGTAATATCTCTGTTCCACGTTCCTCTTTCCTTACTGCAATGTTCGTTGCTTTTTCTCAAACTTATTCCTATATATGTATTTTAGATTAATCTTTAAACTGTTAATTGCACCCTACCTATCCTTCTGTTCCTCCTCACTAGAATTCCGCACCGCAAGGTTGACTGGAAGAAATCGCTATTTAGCAATAAGACCGCCTATTATATTTTTCAACATGTTTTCTATGTTTTGGGTACAATAAAGTATATATTATTATTATACATACTTATCCGAGGCATTCCAACTTAGTCCTCAGGGATAGCAACGTATCCGTGACCGACCTCAGGTAGGATTTTACGAGATGATGGTGATTCATGGGCGACAGTGGTCACTTATCATCATCATATCACTTATCATTTATTATTCAAAAGTTATGAGCGTATGAAAAATTACTTACCTATAAAGATCACATCGTGACGAAACCAGCTCGCCTGAGAGCTCTTTAAAAAAACTTCTCAAAAGTGTGTAAAGTCTACCAATTAGCACTTGCTCAGAGCCGTGAGCGAAGGTGTAAACCCCTTTCAGAGATCTGTAGCCAGCAGAGGAACAATTGATTAATGACTAAGTGAGAAACAAAAATACAACAAATAAATCAAATCTTCTATATTAAGGGGAAAAAATACATAGTTCATACCTAAATACAAATTTCTATATACTCCCACCACAAATTAGAACTAAATAATAACTTATTCAGTCGTTTAGTTATTCTGTTACCTGCTAAAAGTTAGTACTGGTAACAGAAAATATTTTACGGACACTTACTCACTTTACGTGTCCACAAATTAATCCTATAGGATTTATATAGCCAACACCACACAGCAGAACTAAGCGGCTAAGAGGGCTTACACGTTCATTCATACGTTCGATCACGTATGTGGGCGCGTGGCGTATCGCGACAATATTTATGAAAGGCTATTTAAAATGCAAAATAGCGTATTCGCAACGTATAACGCTAGGTTGACATGGCTGGTAGGCTAGGTACCTACCTACTGCACGTTTTTTATCGTATTTGATTTAAAACGCGGTCTCAGCTGAATATTCACTCAGCGAATTTTCAGTCGTATAAAAGCAAATATTGCAGTTTTATTATGTTATTCACTTGTACTTTTATGTTGATATCGAAGAATATTCGAAAAAAGATCCAGGCAGTAAATGCACTACTACAAACCGAATATCTTAAAGTTTATGTGAATTCCGTGACAATTGATCAACGTGTTTAGCAGTTTACCCACGTGTTGTTTTAAACAAACATTATGAGAACAGTGTATACAAAACGTAAGTGCCACAATTAATTCGTTTAATAGCAATGTTTCCAAAAAAAAAAAAAAAATTGAATTCAATTATTTGTACAATTAAAAAATATATTTACATAAAAATACATAGTTTATTTTGCATTTACTATTCAGGTAAACCATTTCAATGAAGGTCATTTTCGATCCTATTCTTAGTTTTTTGATCGCATAGTACTGCATAAAAACGCGCAGTATAATGCCGTGTGAACCCAGCCTTAAGCAGTTTATAAAATATGTCGCGTGGAGCATTATAAATCGGTTTACTCACACATGATATTGAATGACGGGTGGGGCTCTTGGGGAAAGTACGTTTTACTGCCGGAACGCGTTTTGTGAATCATCTGCGAACGTTTTCATTCAAACCAGACACCTATCCGTAACCGTCGTAACCATTCAGCGACGAATCGTTGGATTTTGTATGACTTTCGAGTTGTTTATATGTAGATGTTTTATTTTTGTTTACGTTTAGAACAACAATATCATTTAGCTGTCTAAAGCTCTGTGATAATTCATTTGCATGTATTTTTAGTCACAAAAACTTAGCTTGAAAACAGTGATGTAAGCCGATTTACATTGAACAGAATAATTACTTACTTAACATTTAGTAAAATCATTATCTGATACCAATTTAGTGGTGAAAATAATTTAGGACTTTTAAAATAATAATTTTATTGTTTATAAAAAAGCGGAAAGACATTTTTACACGAAACCTTTTTTCTCAGTGGTTACAACGCATCTATGGCTGATGTTTAGTGGGATTTAAATTATATTTAGAGCTAGTTGCAGATGTCCATAGCTGGTAATTTTATATGACAGAAGTAGCAAACGAACATGCAGTCTATCTGATGGTAAGTGGCCACTGCCGTACATGGACATCAGCAATTAACTCCATATACAATAAGAATCCTAACTAGAACGCTCACAGATGCATTGTTACGCCAGAGCACTAAATGGGAACGCTTCTGAAGTATGCTCCTTTAAACGCAGTAGCGCTAGATCACAGTCCTAGCTGAGGTCAGGCACAGATGCGTTGCTACCCCTGAGGACTAAGTTGGAATGCCTCGAATAAGTATGTCTCTCTTACCACACCCTTCAAACCAGAACACAGCAGCGCTTAACACTTCCGTTATAAAGCAGAAATAGGAGTGGCGGTGGTGCCGTCGGAGTCGAACCGCAAAGGATTCTACCACCTTAAAAAATATTTTATTCTATTCATGCTTTAAATAGCGTGACATTGAAACGAAGTACATTAAAACAATGCATACTAAATGTTGCAATCTGTAACTGCTATGCACATAAAAGCGTCTGCTACGTCATAAATATTTCATTCATTTTTCGGTCGTACCTTGCGGTCTTGTGTTCCACTTATACTCCCGTTTTTGACTCCTACTTTGAAAGTCATGAATTTAATTTTCCGAGAAATAAGTAAGTTTTACAAATGCTCTTAAATGGGTTTCTCTCTGTCTAGATTTTGGCGAAACTGAAATTCAGTAATATAGTAAAATAATGTAAATCGTAAATTTGTTAGTGCTTATTATGTATTATCGTTATTACAATCATATCTACCTACCCCTTAATTATATACTTATAATAATCAATCGCCTTAAATCTAGTACTGTCCGTAGATAGAGTCGACCGCGTTTACCTCCATGATAATTTCTTAATTAATACGTAGAACCTTAAATATTTTTATTAGTAAAATTTAGCTTTTATTATGCCCGATATATATATATCTAACTCCGAGTAAAAGTTTTATCAAAATCGACAAACTGTTGTTAATATAATAGATAGAGCTATGTTAAAATCGATCAGGCCCTTCGGACTGTAGCGCGTACCAAAGAAATGGACATACCTACAAACATACATACATTGATACATAATCATATCTCGAAAAACATTACCCTGACGCAGTCGGGTAAAAAGTTAATATATCTAAATAGCATAAGTTATTTGTATAGATGACGTAAAGTTGGATTTACGAAATAAAAATTTTTCGATTAATATTTGTACGAATCATGGCCGTCCTAGTTTGTTCCGTGCTCTAATTCCGCACCTTTTAGTTATTTCGGGCAACCTCGATATAATATTCAGGACACCCGTTCCCACGAATGTACGACCCCTGCCTCGTACAAGTTCGATTAGCATTTTCCGAATATCTTTATTTTCCCAGGAATCTGTTTGAAAAACATGCGTGTCTTCGCAAAACAAGTGACTTGATTTGGCTGCTTTATTTATGTCTTGGACATGGATGAAGATCTGCAACTGAATGTCTGGAATATATTCTTCTAGGATGTTCAAATGCAGTTTATATTTAATTTTGCTATTTAAAAGCTTAATTATAAAACTTAAATTTTCTTGGTTTTAACTAGTAAATAAATTTAGACGGACAGAAGCGAAAGTACTAAATAATAATAATAAAGCGAAATATGAATATATCGGCAATATTTATCTGTAAAAATAGCGTATCTCGTATATATTTTTTTGTAAATGTTTTCATTTACTTTAATTTAGTTGCAAAATAATATAACGTACTTAATTATTGAAAAAAAGGTAATAGTAATGATCAATTCTGACTATACGGATTTATTTATTTACGGATAAAAACTAAATACCAAAAAAATAAACAAATTGTCGCAAACGATCAGCAATATTGTAGTTTAGTGCCTTGTATCGTGCAGTTTTACACGCAAAAGAGAAAACACAAAGCGTAAACAACATATTCGGTATCACGAATCGACAAACTAAATCCGACGCGGCCACATGAAAAATACCTACAGGCAGTTTCCAATTAACAGTTTTGCGTTCGGTACGACCGGAACGTTTCACTATTCGGGCATAAAACCAAATATTTCCGTAACTCTGGTGTCTATTGCCCAATCCGGGTTGGATCGACTGTTCCATTTCGTTTTTGTTTTTTATTTAATAGAAGTAACACGCATGCAATCCGCTTGACGTTAAGTGGCCAATTGCAGGAACTTGTCACCTTAGTATGAATTTTCCATAGGAAAGAAATTTCCGTATACTGTCATCGACTGGTAAAAAGGCGTAATAAAATATACAAATAGAAATATGACAGAAATTAGGTATAGTAGTAGCTAATCGCTTAGAAAAGCCATGTAAAGGATATTAAAATACATAAAATTAAATAAAGGGATAATGCATTCCAAAAAAATCTAATTCCATGTGCATTCCAATTATATATCGTTTAAGTATGTAGATATATGCAGCTTTTATGTAAATTCCATTAGGTAAGCAGCAGCGTCTGTCTGTGTAACATCAATCCTCTCCGTGGCCAACACGCATGCCACGCGCGGTGATCATTAGCAAAAATCATATTCGAGGATGCCTCGCAATGAACTTTTTTTATAATATGCAAGTAACAAATGAGCAAGCACTTCACCTGATGGTAAGTTGCCACTGCCGCCCATGGACATTTGTTATCAAACTCAGATATGGTCAAGAGTCCTACCTGAGGTTAGCCACAAATGTGCCAACCCTGAGATTAAGATGGAACGCCTGGATAAGAATGTCTCTCTTACTACGCTCTTCAAACCAGAAAATAAATTGGCTTAACACTGCTGTTATTAAGAAAAATAGGCGTGTCGGTGGTGCCGCCGGAGTCAAACCACAAAAAGTTCTATCACCTTCAAAACTTCAAAATGCTTCAAACTTCATAGAACTTATGAATAGCTGGACGGATATGCAGCCATTTATACAGCTTTAACAAAAAACTTTGTTTCATATTGTACACCAACTGGTAGTGTCTCTCAAGGGCCTTACGATTCCTACTTAAAGTCGGTCACAGATGCAATACTACTTCTAAAGTCTATGCTATTTCGTATATTACTAGACGTGCCCGCGGTTTCTTGCATTTTTCTGGAATAATAAGTAGCCTATATGTTAATCCAGACTATAATCTATCCCTGTACCAAATATCATCCAGATACGTTCTGCCATTCTAAAATTATATAGTGACAAATATCCATCCACACATCCATCCATCTTCAGAAACATTCAGCTTTATAAAATTAGTAAGATAGATAGATTTGTAATACCAAGGAGGTACGAGTAGTAGACACTTGTTAAGGCAGAAATTATTACGGCGAAAATAACAGGTATTTATTGCCCAATCTAAGTGAAACCAACCGTTTTATTGCATGATTGATTTT
This sequence comes from Astraptes naxos, assembly GCA_018250675.1. Classification (NCBI taxonomy): domain Eukaryota; kingdom Metazoa; phylum Arthropoda; class Insecta; order Lepidoptera; family Hesperiidae; genus Astraptes; species Astraptes naxos. The sequence continues at coordinate 630 of DWRC01000156.1, read as the reverse complement.
ATTTTATGGTAATTAACCCGCACAATTCGTTAGGTCTGCCAAGATTAATATGAATATTTTATTATCGTTGCAGGTAAGCCGCTTGGTTTGGCGCCCGGTAAGTTCCTATTGATTAATAACCGTGTAGTTCAATAAATTTACATAAAGCCAGCAAAAAATGGGTCAAATATAACTTACTTATAGAGTATAATGTGAGTAGACTCGTTTTGTTGGACTACACAAAAGGCAAACAATAAACAAAGGGTAAGAATACATAATATACTTAATAAGTTTTTTGAAGGTGAAACAGTGGATTCCGGGTTACATTCACAATCATATTGATAATATTTCTAAATGTCTGGGTTATCATTTTATTATCATGTTAGAATCAAAAATGGGTCAAATATAAGTTATTTATATGTAGAATATAATGTGAGTAGAGACCCGTTTTGTTGCACTATACAAAAGAGAAATAATAAACAACGCATAGGTAAGAATACATAATATTAATAAGTTTTTGAAGTTGAGACGGAAGGTTCCTGGTTCGGGTCGGAATCATATTGATTTTTGTTTTCTATATTTTTCATGATATCTATTATTAGGTTCCTAGTGTGTAGCATATAAGTATAGGACATAATATTCACACCTTTG
>DWRC01000155.1:0-10185 GCA_018250675.1 Astraptes naxos | reverse complement strand
GCACTCTACGTTCGGAAATACATACTAACATACTAACACTCTCCCCCGCGTTATTAGATTATAGGTTCAATCGGTGTGGCGGTTTTCTGGCCCTCGTACTTCGACGTGTCTCCGTCACGATCGGTGTAGGCGTCGCTGAAGGTAGTGCAGATTCTGTAGGTTGCCACTCTACATCGTCTTCCGCTGGTCTTGTAGCTTCCTGTCTATTTTCTATTTCCGAATTATTTGTTTCTCTTATTTCAGGAATAATCGTATGCAATATTTCCCTTCTCTTTGCAATGTTATCTTGTGCATTTGTCTCTATCTCCGGCTGTTGCAATATTGGGTTATGTATAGGTGAAGCCTCTCGTCGGGTAGGTTTTCGCCAGTATGCATCTGGTATATTAAGATTAACATTATCACTCACGCATGCGGTATTTATGATTTGATCCACATGCCTCTGATGTCTCTTCCCGTCTACTTCAACTTCATATAATAATTTTCCTTTTCTATCTATTATTGTTCCAAATTTCCACTTATCTCCTTCATACATTCTTATCTGCACTCTATCCCCTCTTTTGAACTCTTTGTTTATACTTGGATTTTCATTTTTTTCTCTACCTTTTAAATCTGTCTCTCTTTTTACTAAATCAATGCGTGTTCTATAAATCCTTTTTAACATCATCTCTGCCGGGCTGATCCCTGTAGTGCTATTAGGTGTCTTCCTGTACATAACTAAAAATTTCTGTAGTTTATCTTGTAGCGATCCTTCTTCATTTGCCATTGCCTTTAATTTATTTTTCATTGTTTGTACATATCTCTCTGCTTGTCCGTTTGTTGATGGATGAAATGGTGCAGTAAATTTGGGTTGTATTCCATTTTCTTTTAAAAATATGCGCATTTCTTCAGACTTAAACTGTCTTCCATTGTCAGAAACTTGAGTAATTGGTAGACCAAATGTAGTATATAACTTTTTAAGAATCTTAATCGTTGCCGTAGCTGTGATGGTCGCAGTTGGTATGACCTCTAACCACTTGGTGTATGCATCAACTACAATTAGAAACCATTGGTTCATAAAGGGTCCTGCATAATCAATATGTATACGACTCCATGGTTCTTTTGGATATTCCCATGTATGAATTGGCACTTTTGTAGGATTTTTCTGCATCAAACAACAAGATTTACACTGCTTAACCATATTTTCTATATCCAAATTAATATTTTTCCACCAAACATAGCTTCTGGCCAGCGCTTTCATTTTCACAATGCCTGTATGTGCCGTATGTAATTCATTTAAAATTTTAGGTTGTAGTTTTTTTGGTATAGCTATTCTAATGCCATAGAAAATGCAACTATTTTGTAGTGAAAATTCATGTAATTTTGTAGGATCTCCTTTGCCCGCTTGTATATCTAAGTACAATTTTTGTAGTTCGGAATCTGTAGCTGTAGCTTCTTTTATTTCTTGAAGTGTAACTGGCATTTCAGCAATTTGATTTAGGTAGAATGCCTCATCATCTGTAACCTTCTCTTTATTTGTATGAGTAGTCACCATATTTCTTGAAAAATAGTCAGCATTTGCATGTTCTGTTGTTTTTCTGAGTTTTATTTCATAGTTAAATCCAGCCAAGAAGTTTGCATAATGAACTAATCTAATGGCAGTAGTAGCAGGAATTGCTTTCTCTGGGTGCAATATTCTAGCCAATGGCTGGTTGTCCATAATTAATGTTATTTTTCTCCCATAACAGTACTGAAAGAATTTCTTAAGTGCCCATATTAATGCTGCAGCTTCTTTGTCCAGCTGACTGTAGCCTCTTTCTGCCTTTGTTAGTGAGCGTGAAGCAAACGCTATAGGTCTTTCCGTCTTATCTGGCATAATGTGTGATAAAACAGCTCCAAATCCAGTAGGTGAGGCATCAGTGGCCAGTGTAACAGGTAGATTTTCATGGAATGGTGTCAGTACTTTTTCTCCACAGATTTCTTCTTTTAGTTCTTGAAACACCTTTTCACATTCATCAGTCCACACAAATTTTGTATTTTTCTGTAATAAATCATAAAGTGGATTTAACTTGGATGCTAAGTTTGGTAGAAATTGCTGGTAATAGTTAATCATTCCTAGAAATGAGCGAAGTGCAGAAATATCTGTAGGTCTTGGGCTTTCTTTTATATCATTAACCTTTTCCTTTGTAGGGTGTAAACCTTTTTCATTGATTATATGCCCCAGGTAAGTAACCGATTTTTGAAAAAATTGGCATTTCTTTTGGTTAAGGTGTAACCCACAACTTTGTAATTTGTCAAATACTTTTCTTATTCTCTGAAGTAGTTGTATATATGTTCGGCCTTGTACGGCAATATCATCAAAGAAACATGCAGTGCCTTCTGTTCCCTGTAAGGTTTGATCCATGTATCTTTGCCAGATGTTTGGTGCAATTTTGACTCCAAACATTAATCTCTTTACTTTATATGTGCCTTTGCATGTGCTGATGGCTTGCATCTCCGCTGTATCTTCACTTGTTTTCATATGTAAATATGCTTGGTTAATATCCAGTGTACAGAAGTATTTTCCACCACTTAATTTTGCAAAAATTTCTTCAACTCGTGGTATTGGGTAGTTGTCATTTTGAAGATTTTTATTTAAAGTAGCTCTGTAATCTGCACAGAGACGTATTTTTCCATTTTGTTTCATAACAGGAACTATAGGAGTACCCCATTGAGAATAAGTAACTTTTTCTATTATGCCTTCGCTTTCTAGCCTATCTATTTCGGATTCCACTTGATTTTTAAGGGCGAACGGCACCGGTCTTGGTTTTAAAAATACAGGTATAGCTCCTTCTTTTAATTTAAATACTGCTTGACAATCCCGTAATTGTCCTATTCTCTCGGAGAATAATTCTTTATATTCTTCTATCAGATTCTGTAATTTCTCTTTGAATTGTATCTCTGTAATATCAGGTTCTTCTTTATTTATTGTCTTTACCTCAAATTCTAGGTTTAATTTTCTTAGCCATTCTCTTCCTACCACTGGATCTACTTTCCTGTCAATTACAAATATTCTTCCCTCTATTTTCTTATTTTTGTATTTTATTATTAAATTACAGGTTCCTAGTGGTTTTATCACCTCTCCTGTATATGTGCGCAACTTCACCGGCGTATTTACTAGTTGTAGATCATTGAAATATTTTTTGTAATAATCTGTAGAGCATGTTGTAACTGCTGCCCCGGTATCCAACTCTAATATGTGTACTTTTCCATTTATTTGCAATGTAATATTAAATTTATCACTCTGCATTATCTTTTCATTACCTATTTTATGTATTTCATATATTTCATCACTACTCTCATCCATAGGAAACTCCCTTTCCATTTGTAATTGCTTCTGGTCTTTAAAACATACTGACTGCACATGTCCTCGCTGGTTGCAATTCTTACAATACAATTTATCTCTCACTCGACATTGTCGTGCCATGTGATTAGCTCTTCCACAGCGGAAACACTTAATTTCTCTTTCCTTTATATTTCCTCTATATGTATTCCTTGTATTATATGTATTCGCATCTCCCATATATGAATTCTTATTCTTTTTATTTATTGATATTTTATTTATGTTTGTTTGGACATCTTGACCCATCTCTTTCGTTTCACATTTAGATGTTTCTATTGCCATAGCAATCTTTACTATGTCATCGAATTTTGTGCTGGGGGGTTCTTGTAGTAGCCTTTCTTTAATTTCAGAGTTTCGCAGTCCCCGAATGAATTGAACTCGCAAGTGTGTATAGAAGGTGGTTTGTTTGCAGTTATTACAAATAAAATTACATTTTCCTCCAATTTCCTTTAGGCCAGCCACGTAGTTAGCTATACTTTCGTATTCATGTTGCTGCCTAAGGCAAAATTTGTGTTGTTGTGCCACCTCACCGGGTTCAGGAGCTATATGATTTCCCAATGTTTTAACGAGATCATCGAAAGATTTTGATTCTGGGGTATCCGGAGCTGTAATGTTCTTCAATATTTGATAATATTTCGGCCCGATACAGTTTAAAAATATTTGCACTTTATCACTGGCGATGGTAACGCCTTTTAACGTTATATAATTTTGTAACCTTTGTAAGTAACTCGAAAATGATTCATTTATCTCATCGAATGGTTGTAATATGATGCCACTTACTGTTTTACTTTGATTTCCTTGCATTTGTAGGGCCTGTTGAAGGTTATGTTGTTGTAATTGCATTCCCCGCATGGTCTCCATAATTTGGGTTAATGTTTGAGCTAATTGTGATTCCATGTTGTGTATTTTTCTACGGGTAAGGAAATAGGAATTTGTGAAGCGGGTTATCAACACAGGATAGGAACCCTGGCCTCAAAGAACCTATGAAAGCACTCACCCTGGAAACTGTTGGAGGGAAGACCATCACCAAAGGGGACTCCATGAAAATCAACATGAAGATCAAGAAGACCAAGAAGAGGACCATCTCCGAGGCGCGCACTATAGTTGACATCAACCTGACGCCTCAGAGATTGGAAAAAGGAAGAATTGAAGAATGCGCTTATTTCAAGTCGATGTCGAACCAACTGCATTATGAAGATGAGTCACCCAAGTTGTTGATCGATCAAGACAATTGGAAACTCATTGTGTCAAGAGCCACACGCAAAGGGAAAAGAGGTCAACCCGTAGCATCATTGACCTATCTGGGGTGGGTGCTCCATGGGTCCGATAGAAGAGCATCAAGACCTGTGAACTTCGTAACCTGCGCGCACGTGTCTTCTAAATGTGTTATGTGCGCAATAAAGTAATTTGAACTGTTATTGAGTTTGACCATTACAACAGCTTGGCTTTTAATTTATGTATTCGTCGGTTAAGACATGTTCTGCAGAATTTTTCAATAATCCTTTCTGACAATGCCGTTCAATTCATATCTGCTGTGATGCAACAGTGCATGTTTCTTTTCGGGATAAAGCAGAATCTGATTCCTCTCTGTCATCCCGAGGCCAACCCAGCCGAAAGGAAGAATCGCGACCTAAAGGTTCAGTTATCAATTCTAGTCAAAAATGAACATCGCATCTGGCCCCAATGTTTACCTCAGGTACGTTTCGCACTTAACTCTGCTACCTGTTCGACCACAGGGCTTACCCCATCTTACATGATGTTTGGACGTGAAATGCGGACACCTTTTGATGCGCAGCATGACTTGCGCGCCATCCTAGATAAGGAGACTTATGTTCCTCAGGTGACCCCTTATCTTTGTAAATTCATTAATACCCTGCATGAGACTCGTGACCGGGTAGAAAGACGTCAAGATCTTAGGAAAGAGTACGCAGACGCTTCACGACGTACGTCCCCAATATTTAAGGTAGGTGGCCAGGTATTATTGACCACTCATGCTCTCAGTAAAGCATCCAAGGGATTGACCAGAAAGTTTATGCCGCAGAGAGATCGTGAATACGTCTTCCCGAGCATAAGAGCAGAATAGATGCGGTGTGGCATGATGCTTCATAAAACCTTTCAGTATTAGGGTTCTTAGTTGCCAAGTGATTCGCGAACACATCAATATCCCAAACAGGTGGTTTTTAGGTTTGGCAAGCTTATAGCTTTGAGTACTTGCTTAACAAGGGAGTGGGAACTCAATTCATAACTACTGATTTGTGAGCTAGTTCGATGTTTAGAGCAAGCTTCTCTTTCTGATGCAGGTTAGCTAGGAATCAAGCCAGATTCAGACAATTTGTATTTATTAGGTTTATTTTGTTGTGCCCAACTAATCCATCGATTCCATGCAGGACGATAGGTGTTCAAAGTTGATTGTCGCCAATTATGTAGATGTTAACAATAGTCTTTGATCCTCAGTCCAATTTGTTAGGTGTTTATTCCATCCCCACATCCATACTTCGAGAGCCATCTCTTTCTCGTTCGGAGGAGGAAGACATGTTGTCACGTCTACTAGAAACCGTTCGAGGTTCATTACGGAGAACGGGGCCGACAGGAACCACTATTTCAGATCGGGCCTCCAATAGACTTTCCCAGCGTGGGAATTCACTTTCCATTTTTGTCACCCAATACTATCACATAACTTTTAAGCTTTCAATGAAGTTATTATCCACATAGACTTATCGTAGAATTATATTATTTATGAAAATTCCATGAAGAAGTGAAAGGTCGTCATTTCGGTAACAGTCCTGAACAAATGAGCAGACGGGATTGGCGCTGTTGTGAAGCGTACTATAGACAGCTGTGTGCGATTCGGAAGATATGTCGGTTTATTAAAAGAATTCGGGATTCTCGTGAAAGAAAAGATTAAGAACATAGAAATGCCTATAGTTACTAATAAAGATATAGAAGTGAAAAAAGTCCCAAACAAAACGAAAACATTTAAAGGCACTATGTCAATGCACCAAGGTTTGTGGTAAACCAGATGCCTAAGAATGACGTTTCGGAAATTAAGTTTCTTCTTTTGTCCTATTGGCACTGAATGTAAGCACAGTTACCATTTGGGATACATGGATATTCCTGAAGAAAGCGCTATACAATAAGAACACAGTATAGTGCAAGAATTTCTTCACACGAATGCTACACTCGAATTAATTGAGGAAATTACAAATTCATCAATAAAATTAAATAATGCTTTTCAAAGTATCAAAAGTGACGGATTAGAAAAATTACAAGTTTGTAGGAGGATGTTCCTTACCACCCTTTTACTGGGACCATTTACTATACGTTCTTGGTAAAAAAAAAGTGAGTTTGGTATGATATCTAATCAAGAAGTAAGGAACTCAGTCCGAAATCCTGCATCAAGACCAGACAATTCGCGAAAGTTATTGACATTAAATAACTTTCTGGATAATGTGCAAAAACTACCTTCACATTATGCGCGAAAAGATAATACTAAGTTGTTTTTAGAACCTATATTTTTTTTAAACTTGTTCATTTTTATTTCTAATCTATTAATCATTACCAGAAGGCTACAATCACTACCGTCTAGCGCATAATCGTTGCCATCAAATGATTAGTCATTGCCATCTTCCAAAAACGGAATTAATTAAGAGGCTATTCACGAGAAAAAGACGTGTAACAATTATTGATGCACGAAGAACTCGGAGATCGGCAATCATCTCAGTTCATGAGGCACCTGAAACGTTTAGTAGGACCTTCGGTCCCTGATGATTTTATAAAAACTATTTGGGTCAGCCTCTACTCTCCAATCTATAGTGATCTCACAAAAAAATCTGACCCTTGAAGCTTTGGCTGATTTAGCAGATAGTATCCATGAAATTGTCCCATGCAAGCCACAAGTAACATCGTCGATTCATGTGAAGTAGATTAGTGAACTCAAATTAAATAATTTGTTGCGGCAAATTAGTGAACTCTCAAAACAAGTAAGAGCCTTCTCAACGCGAGACCATCTCGCGAGATCAATATCTCGATCGATGTTCTCGAATAAGAAACGGTAGCATCGAGCGGAAACCGAAGCGATCTCACTCAGATTACAAAAAAATCCCAACTGTTGGTACCGCCATAAGTTTGGGAACCATGCGAAACACTGCGTTAAACCTTGCGACTACGCGGAAGGGGCAGCAATATCGATATTTTTTTCGATATAATATATCTTGAGTTGTATCGATACTTTGTGTCATATATCGATTTTTTCTATATATCGTAAGTAATTTCTTTGTTCTTAAATAATATTAAATATTAGAGAGGGTTCAGGTTAATTTGAGTAAAAACAGCCAGGATGAAGTAACGAATCATCTTTATTTAATTATAAGTTGCAATATTTTTTTCTAGACCTTGCAAAAACAAAAGTTTATTCACCCTTTTGGCTTGCAGTCTGCTTCTCTGTTGAGTTAGAACCTGTGCGGCTTTTGAAAAGAGTCTTTCAGAGCTAGCCACCATAGTTAAATATTTAAATGCTACGTTGTATAATTTTGGGAACTGTACTTTGTAATTAAACCACACCTCTAATGGGTTTTCGTTAAATCTACTAACTGAAGCCCTCAAATGAAGCGATAACTCATCTGATAGACTTTCGTCAGTTTTATTTGTTTTCCGATTCCGTTGAACCAGTTTATGGTGATCACTCAAGAGGCTATAATCCGATGAGATGTTTGAGATGATTAGGCAAGATCTTTTAGCGGACTGCAGTTAAGATTTTCGCAACTGGAAAACAGTCCCACTTTCCCAACGTGCATATTTCTTGATCCTAGATATAAGCTGTATTTGGAAAGCTAGAAAACGGCAGCCTCCACAAAAAAATACGTAATTGGATTAGTGACAGCATTAATCGCTGAGGAAAACAAAGACTTTCTTACTGCAAAGACCACACCAAGGGCAGCAACAGAATCAACTTGAAATAACTATTATAGGAAAATTGTAATCAAAAAATGAATACGCAAAAATGTTAAAAAATTCAATAATTTCTTTTATATAAGGTACCAAATGCATGTATTTATTTACTAATTAAAAAGCAGGAAACAAATATTATTTTATTTTATTTTTATTATTATATAAGAAAATGCAAAATATCAGGCCCGCTGGTACCGTATGTTCAAGAGCTGTGGTTGAAGCTCAACACAACATTGATGTCACAGTCTTACAGAAAAATCAATCGCCTTTGGAATGGCGGAAAGCAAATAAAAACGTTTTAATAGTACCTAGTCTAATATTATACAGGGTCTGTTGTAAATAGTGGATAATCCGTTAACCGGGGTTAGCCCTGATGTCCAGCTCCAAGAAAATGTACATTTTATTTCAGAGTTGTCAAAACCGTGAAAATTGTGAATATTTTTGTCTTTTCAAAAATTTTCTACCGCAACTAGTACTTTGGTCATAATTTGTACTTAACGTATGTAAAAAGACCGATGGCAGTAGCATCAAACAAAAAGAACATGCATGGAATTGCGTTGAAAAAAATCAATGCTATTGGCGAAACATCACGAAGTAAAAAGGAATTAAAATCTAAATTCGAAAACTTGAAAACATGTGCTAAAAAGTGCGTAAATACAACTATTCGACTAATAACTTCCAGTTATTTTATTTGTGATTACCAACTATGCCTGCAGGAAGCAACCAAAGAGCGCCAGGAAATGCGACGTATCGGGGGAGGCAAACTCCATCTCTTCCTCCTGGAGCAGAAGATGCAGTAGCATCAGTAGATTGGCTGATGTCAATTATGTCGGGCTCTATAGACGGAAACGAAGCAGTTTATGATGATGATGTGATAAATTTCTGTAAATATTATTTCCTTCAAGTCTATAATTATTTATTTTCATGTTAATTTTATATATTAAATACTGCTATGGTAAATGCTTTCATTCTTTATCAGAGCATAACTAATACAAAAATATCAGTACTTGAATTTAGAAAAGAAGTTATGAAGAGTTTTGTAGGTTTCGATACTAATGCTGATACTTCGTCACGTCAAAGGTCGAGAAGAGTGAAACACCAATTGAAAAAAAAAGGAAGGACCTTCGTGTAAAACCCGCCGGGCGTGCCAACAATGCTATCGGGATATGGTGGATATATTGACAATTGTCAATTAATTTAAAAAAAAAATATTTTTCACATACCTACAAGTGTTATTTTTCATTTCCCCTGTATGAGCATCTGCCCGTTAAAGTGTTACAAGACATTATATGCTAGAAAATTTAACGTGATCTCACATGCAAATGGCAGCTTAAATGAAATCAGAGACTAGACAGAAAATAATGAAACGGATGACCTACTCCTAAATTAAGATAATGTGATTCCTTTAACTTCTAAAGACTCCACTGCAGATGAAGCAACTGGGCCAGCTTACAAAGTCTTTACTATATTCGTTTTTGACTTGGTTTCCTGTGAACCCCACCTCTATACGTCTGTGGTGTAAATAAGAATCTAATGTAAACAATAATATTAATGTACACTAATTACTAAATAAACATCCCTTCCTCTTCTACCCATTATCCTCACCACTTCAAATCATATAAATATCCTTGAACCCCAAACTGAGTTTCCATTCCTATCTCCGACTTCATTCCTAAATCATAATAAGTAACGCTGTTTCTTTGTTAGTTTATAATAAGTAGTAAATAAATCAATTGATTCTTTTTTTAAATACAATTTTATTGCTGGCCACGTAACAATTTGGCGCAGTCGGTAGGATCAGTCGATTACAAACGATATAAACCACGATTACCTTACACTCTTAAAGAATCAAAGGAATATACAATTAACGATTACCTCAA
>DWRC01000154.1:0-10188 GCA_018250675.1 Astraptes naxos | reverse complement strand
GTGTTTTATCTTCAGAGCCTATCGTAAAACTTAATAGACAACTACTCTCGAATCGCGAAAGCCAACAGCTCTACAGCCGCGCGACCTCAACGCCGCAAGCGCGCGACACACAGCGGCTAATTTGTAGTCGCCCTACGATTAAATACCACTACGTCTGTACCATTGGTCATATTAGGGCAATAGCTGTGCAAATGTTCTAAACAAGCAGGCAATATAGGCAGCGAGCGGCTAATCGGCACTCTGTCACGTAGCCGTCACGCGCAGCCTGGCACGCGCCGCAATGCGTGAAGTGCCTGTGTACCGACCGTGCGAATTGTACCTGTGGGTTAGTTGATTATGTCTCTTTGAATATCAAATAATTAGTTATGTACATCATAAGTATTAACGAGTCCCCATTGTAATTAGCAATCTAGGCGCACGTTACAGATTCTCACAAAATATGTTAACTCCCGCAAATACGACGAACGACTGTGAATATTTCGACTTACCTAGGTATGTTTTGTTTCAAGGTTTTAGTTAAATTTCATTTAGTTCTAAAATAATTGGAATAATCCTACCTATTAAAGTAGGTTTGACGGCCACTGCAGCTGGAGTGTGGATCCACCTCGCTTCACCATTGTAGAGTATACCTACATAGTATACAGCTATATTTTCTAATAGGAACTCATTAAATATCTACCCATATAGGAAGATATATTTTAACACCTGCTGTTATGTTTTATACGTATTCGTATTTAAGTATCTACCATCTAGTTTAAATTATACTTTGTAAACCTACATAACAATATAATGAAATATTTTATTCATAAGGCATTTTTAATCAAAGTTTATTAAATAGTAAACTGCCATAAGCAGCCAATTACAAACATAGTTTATCAAACTAAGTAGTAGGTACCTAATAATAATTTACGACAAGATTTACAATGCAGATAATTTCAACACGTACCTCAAATACGAATGTCATATTATAAAACACAATGAAATACTCATGCCTATAGCAACAAAGTTTCAAGGAAAGAAAAAAGATGTCAAACTTGACAATTAATTTTAGACTCGCAAAGTTTGTAATCAAAATATCAACGCCCAAATGCGACTTGCCTAATCAAAAATTAAGACTATTATGTAACCCTCCAATTCACGTGCACGTTACTTATTTTTAACTTTAGATTGAGTTTCTTCACTTAGAAACTGATTGAAGCTTAGCGTATTTTCGATGTATTACATCATTTTGTTTGGAACACCGTGGAATAAACGTTGATTATGTGAAGTTACGAAATTAGATGAATTGCGACTGGGCGAACTTTTCCAAAACATTGTGTACGATTTTTCCGGTTGTTACCGAAACAAATAAAGCCAAACTTGGAACATTTCACAAGCCAAAAATAAACTCATCGTCTTGACCTTTGTTTACCTGCTCTGTAATCGTTCTTGAACATTCAAACTTAGTTCTTTATAATGACGTAACGTACGGGAGGTCTTTGTCAATAAGAATGTTCTCGAATTTACATTGAATGTTGATAATCGATATTCGTGGTCGATTGAAATCACAATGAAACGGGTGACTCGTTTGAAAACAGGTGTCGTATGGCTAAAATTTGGGTACTTAGAATAGAAAAAAACCTTTGATATGTTTATCAACCCTTTAGATTTGGGGGCGGGCTTTGTAAGCGAACAATGTTGGTTTGGGAATAGATTTTTCTATGATTATCGATAAAAGCCTGAGGTTACTGACAGGTGAGATGTCACCGGATGAATGGAGCCACCGTCGACGTGAATAGTTTGTGGTTGTTTCGGTAAGTTGACCCGATAAGATAGCAGATTGTTAAGAGTGTATTGACTTATACAAAGGTAGTTTTTTACATTGAGGCCACATGTTTGTGAGTTGTTTACACGTTAATTTTTTAATGCTTGTTATAGGAGTGTAGTTTTACCTGCAATGTATTCTTTTTTGTTTATTATTTTAGTAGGTACTTTTTTAATAGGAGAAATCCCTTGGTTTGGTTTATTTTTGTTATTTTTTGTTGTTTATTTTGTTACTACTTTGACTCCACTTCGACTCTACTGAAATAGACTACCCATGTACGCTGTTATTTTTACGCGAAGTTTACACGCTTTTAAAGTAAATTTTATATTTATTAAAGTTACTACTAAATAAAACAATGAACATTTTTATTGTTGTGTAATAAATTGATTATACGTACATGTTTATGAGGCATTTAATAATCGACTTACTGTAATTTGGCAAACATTGTTGTTTACACTGTAAGTCAAAGTACATACCTTAGGTATATTTATGATTTAAATTTGAAGTACATAATATTTAAACAAACAAATCCGGTCCGTTAAAACTATCTAACAATTCTGCAGCCGTAACGCGAAGAAAATAATGACGTCGGTCGGCCATCTTGGAACAAATAAACGAAGAGCGTGGAAAATTATCACGACACGTTTGAGTCGAGTCCATTGGATGCGTTGCGTAGCCGTGACCACAACTCAATCCTATATTATATAGATACTTTATAAAAATAAAAATTAGTTGATGGAATAAAAAAATACAAAATAAAAAAAACACGCTTTCTACACTCATAGCCCCACACTAGGATTATCTCCTGTGTCGTGGGTGCCATGGAAACACACAAAGACGAATACACAAACACCCAGACCGAGAACAGAAATCTAAACTCAACATTCAGATTTCTGTCTGGCCGGGGATCGAACCCGGAACCCGCTGCGCGTCAGACCGGTATCCTGACCACTCTGCCACGCGGGCCATTAAAAAAATCTGTTAAGTGGTACTGTCAATTGTATGTAATTTATAATCTGTTTACTAAAATATTTACTTATACATATTAATGTTTATATTATTACCTATATCTATTTCAAATATCTATGTAACTTGCTATAGCATACTGTGACCTAAACTCGCACTTCACGTACACTTTTCTGTAACTTAAAGGGTTTATTTCACATGTGCTATAAAATAATATACGATACCTGTTCCTCAATTGCATATTATGCGCTCGGGCGCTAATTTTACGCCATGCAATAATTAATGACTTTCGTCACTCGTATCGTACTGTACCTACCTACTATTACGGCACTTAGGTACTCCGCTGATGCCTTTGGGAACTAAAAATCGCCTATTGAAGCTTAAAAGAGACTCCTCAAGTAGGTGTTACTGTTACGGTAAATAAGTGCCTACTTGGGGATTCCATCTGAGCGGCACGTAAAAAGGAAATCGTATACGTATCTTTAGATAGTCTTATAGATTTAGGGCCAAATAGCTAGTTTACAAAAAGATAGTATTACACAGACATATACAGTAGCTATCCTTGTTATGATGAGTACGTAATGTTCTACAAAACATATAAACGTATTTCTTATCCTTGCCTATTTATAATACGGCCCACTTAACTGCAGCGCGAATTCTGCGACATAAATATAGTAAGTTTTAACTGACTTACATTTGATTATTTTTTAATATACTTATGTTACAATAAGGCGATATATTCCACTCTAAAGGTTATTATGATAGATCGAAAAAAAAACTTTATTTATATGTGTATCTTTTACACCAGTAAATAAACATAGGTATATGTAGCGCCATCTAGTCTAAAGTCCCTAAAATACAACATACCTACATGAGTCAACCGACATTTGAAAACAGAATATTTTTAACACAAATGACGATCCCTAAACGTAAACACGCGTCAGCAATTTATCTGTATTTTTACCTACGTTACGGGAGTTTCCTTATTCAAAACACGGCTTGTACAAAACTTAAACACGGATTTACTCTGCTTCCGAATAGAACACTGCAGCTAAGTGAAATAGGATCGAGAAAATCTCACACTGCTCCGGTATTAAAACAAGTGGGGCCTACAAAAGCGATACTCTAAAAAATGCACTGGAAAATACATCGCGAAGTTTCTGTTGAAAGTGAGGTAACGCACGGAGCGTTGCAACTAACCAACCATGGAGGTAAGGAACGGGTGCAAGTTGCGAGAGGTAGCGGGTATAAAACTAATTAACAATTAACTGGGTTTTGTGTATAATAATAGGACCAATCACTTGCAGCAGGCAGTCAGAACCTAAAGTAGATAAAAACAGCGCGCTATCGTTTTGGTGCAAATGAAGTGATAAGTCGTTCGACGAACACACTAACTTGTGTCGTTTCCAATTCGTCCTTAGGCGCTTTTTGAGACTAATACCAGTTGCATGAACATTATATGACCTGCATGCGCATTTGCTACATGTACGTAAATATTACTCTTTTGATGTTGAAGCACTAATTATGTACACAGACGCTGTTGTATCTTTACATAGCTTAAGAGTTGGAACTCATAAATATCATAGAGGCGTATAATAAAATAGTACTTGGCTGAAACAACTGTAAACTACAGATACATAGAATGATCATTGTCAGAACGACTGTTATTAATATAGGTACATACCTAATATTGATACCCCCTTTTCTTCCAGGTAATGTCATAAGAGATAACAAAGAGAGTAAATCCAGGATATAACCATTACAGTCTTCCTATAAACATAGTTATTCATACTACAATCATCAACACACGTAATCAGATGCGGTAACTGATGAAATTAACTAAGTACGGATGGAATCTATTAATCACCAGTCGCTCTATGCTCAAGCCTTCCGTCGTGCCTTCAGCGCTGAATAGCCGGTGTCGGCAAGGCGAGCGCCTACCGCTGCATATTTATGAACCGCCTCAAACACTATAAATAGTTGATACGAGCCGCGGCCTCGCCCGTAATGGAGTAAATACAACCGAGAGACTGTAATTTGCGCTGGATGTCAAACACTGTTGATGCATGAAAACTACACGGGCGAATGGCATACTTCAGCAGGTGTCTACCGGAAACTAAAAAAAAAAGATTTGACGCTTTAAAACCATAATTAGAGCTATTTTAAGCGTTTTGCATTGATATTTTAACTTCCATAACACATATGTCTACTGTTTAAGATTCTGTTTAGATTTACATACGTGGCAATTCTTATATTTCTTCACAGTAAATATTACCTAAATGAAATAATGTCGTAGACTAAACAAATCCAAAATGAGTTACACTTACAATATTAGCGATTAAGGAATTTACGTCTAAAAACACGCTACAGACATTGCCTAAGTAATATAAAAGTATATGTAACATACAAAATACAAGCCAATAAGTAGGTAGGTACCTGGATTATGTAATTACATCATGTCACAATATTGTTGCCAGAGAATTAAGTGTCATCACGTAATTATGCAAAACGGACAGATTTCAATTTTTTAATTTCAATTTTGTGATTCCAATTAGCTTCTACCACATATGTATTTATTAGCACCGTTGTATTGCTTTGCAGTAAACATATCCGCTGTTTCAGACACGATGTATAAAGCCCGGTAAATGTCGGGCCGACCTGCCGAGCCCACTTCGCCGACGCCTGTACCGACCGATATAGCTTAGATAAACGCGCACATAACTATGCAAACTACTTCTCCGAAGATAACCTCGTTCCCAAACGTCTTAAACCTCGAGCTAAAGCAACGAAATCCAAACTTTAAAACGCGCGTCTCACAGTTCTCTTTCGCGCTAGGTTACAAGCAATGTGATATTCACTAAGGTCGTACCACTCTACACGGTCCACCATTAGCTAGGTACATACCTGTAAGTGTGGTGAGAACGCGATGTGAATACGGTATGGGCGTTGTAGTGAGCCTAAAAAAATTAAAGCCGCCGACGATACTTAGAATGCTAAATAAAGATTTGAATGGCCCGGAACGCTCTCCGCAACGCCGTGTCGACTTAGGCGTGTCACGTCTGCGGGTTAATTTTTTTCGGCTCGAAAGTCGGACGTGCTCGGCAACTTCCTTTCAATGTAAAGTGGAATCGATTAATGAGCCCCAGTTTTAAATCGCAGTCGGGTCACACACCTATTTACCTTTCATCGAAACCGCTTGTCAATAACGTTTCCCTCGCATGAATATTTAATCCGGTGATTTAGAATTTTTGCCGATAAAATATCACATTGGCGGTGGCTGGTTCGGATTTACCGCTTCCAATAAATCTGTTTTCACTCCGCTTCTGAGAGACTAATGCTCGTGGATGTCCAATAACATAATTTTGTGGAGACAGAGGACGGAACGACCAGGCCACGTTCGCAACGTTGTGAACGAAATCAATTTTCTGGACATGAATGCGAGTGTACAATTCTGCTTTATCTGCGGAAGGCGTTGGCGGTCGCCGGATTTAGGGTTCAATGGAGAGCGGGCGAGGCGGCGAGTGTGAATTTTAGTGAGGTGCGGCGGTTTTGCAGTACGAGTAAACTGGGCAGTGGCTGCCCGAACGTGCTAATCTGCGTGGAGTGTCGCGTGTGATTGGGCAGACGCCTATGTCCAATTTTCCGGTGGCGGCGGTGCATTAGTTGGTCAGACAACAGCCGTCCGACGACTAACGGATATATTTGAATACCTTTGCACGAATACGAATTATAAACCGTACGGTCCCACGTTACGTGCTAACGATGTCGTTATATTTACGTGTGATTGGCTTGTTATTTGTAGGCTCTATCTTCATCAAAATATTCTCGTATTCTCGCTACAGCACGTGGTATGTTAGATGAAACTACATTGCAAAAACAAAATTAAAGGAGAATAAATAAATGTCACGTCATGTTTATAAAACTCTTCCTTTTATATTTTCATTACACGAAATGTATTTTTAATATGGTTTATATACATAGATATGTATGTATTTTTAAAATACTGAAACAGTTCAAAAACGGAATATTGTATAACACTGTAAATATAAGGTCTTTATTTTGCCTTTGTACACTACCTACTATTTCTATATGTATAACTGTTATATCTTCGTGTAACGTGTATATGAATTAAAAATAAATAAATAAATAGATAATGGCTGAAAGTAGGTAAAATCATGTTAAAGATGGAGCTATTTAAACATCGTAAACGCAATTAAAGACACATCGCGTCAACTGACTTATTAATGTACAGGAGGAATAATAATGTAGCTACAATAAAAAATGTATGTACCCTTGAAAACGCAAAAAGCGTACTTTTAAGAAAATATGCAGAAACCTTAATGTCAATTTGTATTCGCAAATACATCCCGACGAGCAAACAGTGGCGCAGCTTCTCTAATGATTGTTTACGGAAGGGGCTAGTTGCCGGTAATGCAATATTAATGCAATTCATTAAACGCTCAATTCAAGTGTAGAGCCCCTTCGCCGTGCTTGTTACGGAATTTTATTTGATTTGCTTTCGCATTTTATTTGGGGAGGAAATCGTGGAAATATAATACCGTATGTTTTTAACGTCGGGTTGAAAAGGTCTCAGCGATGCGCGAACGTTGAAAACTACTTATGCTAAGCATTGTAATGTAAAATTTAGATTTAATTAGCTAAATTATATTCAAGTGCTTATATATTATGTAAACTTAATGCAGGGTAAACTTTATGGTCTCACATAAAGATACCAAACCCAAAGTAGAAATTAAAATTCTTTTGGTGTTTGAAAATCGAACCCAGGACGTTTTTAATGTCAATCAGACGTGGTGACTATTCCATCATGCATGTCGCTAACACGTACCTACCACACAATTTAAAGTGTAGTTTAATGTGGGGTTGGCCTAATATATACCACTGCAATGGTATGGTGGTGGTAACGAGTTACAGTATTATAACAATAACAATAATATCGTTTTCTACACTCGCAGCCACATTTCTCCTACATCGTAGTTGCCTTGAACACACCCAGAAAAGTAACCTAAACTCGTTATTCAGTAATCTGTCTGGCTGGGGATCGAGCCTAAACCTAGGCCTGGCGTTTAACTGGCATGGTGACCTCTCGGCGGCCAGATCAGTCCACGTGGATCGTAGATTTCTATGGTAGTAGTATCGAACGTAATATAAGGCTTTTCTCGAGGTAGTAAGATGGAAATAGGTTATAGAACATTGTGTACTCTGAAATTCATGAGATATGTATGTATATATAGGTATGTAGGTATGTGTGGTTTATATACATAGTGTTGGTTGACGGTTTTAGGCTGATTGAAAATGGCGTCCGTATGCACGTAATTTACTACGTGAGTAGGTATCACTGTAACAACTACAACTCTAGCAAATTTAAACTAATTTGTATTGCCGGAAATAGATGCTAAGTGGTTTAAACATAATATAATGTTTGGAATATTTACTAAATAGATAAGTTGAGTTTGAAAACGGAAATAAAAAGAATGTATTGTTCTTTACAAATAGGTAACGTAGAGATAGATATACAATTATACATATTTACTTATCTTATTGATTTCCTTCTATAAAGTTGATATAAATCACCGATTCAAACATTTACGGCGTAATAATTTACCGAAAAACATACGCCATTGAAAATGTAAGAATCATAACACAACCCGGGGCTACTGGAATTAATCTTGGCAAAATCGAGATCGCCTGCGGGCCCCATTATACCGTTGAGTAAAAATATATGAAGCGAAGGAAAGAAACCAAACATATGCCGGGTAAATATTTGGGCTGGCAACACGGCCGGTGCGCCCCGCGGTTACGTCATTGTTCTCGATCGATTAGCCCTCCCGTGACGTGGCGTGTTCCGTAACACTTGGGTTCCGTCCCCAAAGTTATTGTGACTGTTACGTAACGGAAGTTTTCCTCCCGTTTTTCATTTGATCATGATCCCTTTTACAAACTCTCGTACTTAAAAATAACCCGCGCAAACTTCGCAACTTCTATCTGCATTTCATAACAGATTGAGATCAATTGAAGCGTAATATGATCGTAATCGACTTCACCGTGAGAACCTCTCGTCGACATGACTCCCTGATACAGAAAAACATATTTTCTACAAAAAATAAAACTCCAATTGCCGGCCCGGGGGTGTATAATAGTGATTGAACTAACCTGTCAGCCCCATGTTAAGTGGTTTTGAAGGAACCTCACGGCTATTGTCCGGATAACCAGTAGCGTGTTTTCTCGATAAATGTTTGAATTGGTACCGGTGTACTTATTTATTGATATAATATACGGCCGACAATAAATGTGTGTTTGCGTTAAAATTTCGCTGCCTCGTCAGATATTTTTGTAGGACTAATCCGTTTTTATAGGAATTTTGTCAAAACATTATTGCAGTATACTTTTTACATGGAAACACTTTCAAAAGGTAGACGTGATTGAGTCAGCAGTCAGTAATGATGATAAGGTGAATCCGCTCGCAAATGGGAATTTACATGTGCCAAGCATGTTGATATAAATCATCGGCGTGAATGAGTAAAAAATGGACGTCCCTTTGCAACACCGCTCATCATCGGACGTCTATTCGATTTATCATCGAGCATCGTTCGCAACTCTCAATTTCAATCGAGACGCAAGTCGCATCCAAACGATTCAATCGCGCATATGTTCCTTTGTCCGCGGTACAATGGCGCGCCTGTACTGCGTGCTATTCAACAGCCACAAAAGTCTGTTTTCGCTAAACTCCTTGTGTGCTGTAACATTGACCTATTGAGCCAACAGGTGAATCTCACAAAGCGTTTGTTTGGGTGTCTCCGTTGAATTAACGCCCTTTGCTCGTATATTCTCCTCTGTACTCGCGTATCGCGATATTTTCAGTTTACACTTCGTTTACTTATTTTACTATACAGTTCTACTACTCTTTATATATTTACATCAGGCTTACACTACCTTCATCGAGGATTCGGTAAAAAACTAATTATCAGAAACAAAACAAATTTACAAAGCAAGCAGTTTTTTGATTGGTAAATAGTCTATACCTCTATTTTTTCATGATATTGTTGAAAATCATGAGTTGAATAGAGTTTGTAACCATTTTAAAAAAAGTAATTGTCCTTATTTTTTTCCTTATCACACTTTATCCTAGAACTTAGGGACATTTAACGCTGCTGAAAGCTATAGGTATTGTTAGCAAGAACTAAGTATGTTGTACTTACTCATCATAATAAAAAATGCGAATGTGACTTTGTTTGTTTGTTTATTTATTTGTGTGTTTGTAATGCCTTCACACCTTAACTATTCAACTAATCATTATGAAATTTTGCTCACAGATAGCCAGGGGTCCAGAAAAGGATATAGAGTAGGTTCCTTTCATCTTGAAAAATGATACTATTCCCGAGGTATAAAAAATAACTTTT
>DWRC01000153.1:0-10193 GCA_018250675.1 Astraptes naxos | reverse complement strand
CATTAATACTACGATACATACATCAATTTCTCTGAGAATATCTTTTGTATTCCGTATGTAAATTTAAACTCAATGCAGTTAGGTCATTTCAACGTCAATTAAAAGTTTAATTAGTTACGAAATGAGCAATTAATTCTTCAATATTTATGTTTTAACTTCAAATAAATCATTTATTGTTCGTATTGTCGTGGGAACTGTAAAGCTAATGAACGGCTTTTGTGAAGTTCAGCTAATTATGAAGTAAATTAGATGATTATAGACGAAACTTTGATGCGTTTTGAAAGATTGTTTCTTTATCTCGGGAAATGTTTGTAACTTCTTTTAATGAAGATTCCTAAACAAAACGTTGAAGTTTTTACAATATTACCAGCTCGTTCTAAATAATTCACTATGAGCAAAAAACATACTGAAACAGGAAATTTTGATTTTTTTTTTCCTTTTCGTAAGGATTAAGTTTATAATTAAATTTTATTTACTTTTTGTCATTACTAAATAATCGTTAACAATGCCAACGACTCGTCATATTAATATTTATGCCCAGGGTTTGATTGAGAGGGGGGGGGGGAGAGTTAACCGGCCAAAATGATAAAATGGCAGTGGCAAAAGTTGAGGGTCTTCAAAATAAGGGCAATTGCACGAAATAGAAGTACCTAATAATCACTTGTGACTGACGCAAATCTAACAAGCTTTTTCATATTAGCGGTTCTTTGTGTCCATCCAGGTTTTCAAGATAATTTTGTTTTTGTTATTATAGAAAATATTTTATAGCCCAGAATAGCTAAATCGGAGCCCCTATTTATGACTGACGTGCCTGATAATATTTTCCAGTTTAGTAATTTAATACCTAATCATATTTTTACTGCAAATATATTATAGCTCCTTCGTAACTAGTAGGTTCACATGATCAAAACAACACTTGCCGACAAAGTGTTAAAAATGGTATCATAAAATGAACCATACCAATTTCAATGTCAAATAGACAATCTTTATGGATTCGCGTCTACTTTGAATGGTAGGTGTAACAAAAAATGTATTCGTGGAACGTGCAAAACTCGACAACGAACCAATATAAATTACCAACGCGCCACCGCAAAACAAGAATTAGGTAAACACAATGCCCACCAACGTAGTGTCGAGCGGAATGTGTTTAAACATTCGAGTTCAAAATAATGTTATATTAAGAACTTTATTAATAAACTATTTCATATTTCCAAGTTGTTTAATATTTTATGAAATTTTCTTTAAATCGTTATGTCAGTCATGTTTATATGTTGAGTAAGAAGAGAATAGCTAAGATTTCTGGGGAACACAGTACCTCAACAGTAGGTTCAGATATAAAAACGAATATTTGAGTAACTTCATAACTGAAAAACAGCGAAGAAATGGCATAGAATAAAAACAAAGAACTTGTAATTAATTTTGGAAGCGCCGAAACCAACGCATAATGTTTCATACTGACTTTTACAGATTACAATGTCAAAATATATATGAAAAAATCTTCTTTCTATTATTTGAAAAATCGTTAAGAAACTTATAGTGACAAATCAATTAACGCAAGTACTGTAATAAAAATGTATAAAAACTACAAAAGTATTTTTTCGTTCTTAAAACTCACATATTTTTACTAAGTAAGTATGTATAACAGAAACAGTATCACGCTAAACGTATCAGAAACAATACATTGAGATCATCTTAAAACCTCGAATTTATTGTATGAAGCTTCATATCACGACGAACAAGTCTCAAGAGAGTTACTTGGTAATGGTAATAGCTTTCGATTCCATCATACAATGCAAGAGCAACAGGTTCCGCGCTAAGATTCCGTGTTCGATTCCCGAGGGAAACGAGTATTTGTGTATCAGATAAATATTATTACTTGTTATAGTTCACATTTGTTATCGCTCGCAGGTTCTACATTGCATAATACATAATATTATGCAAGCCCATGTAGGGGCTCCGTTTTTATCATTGTTACATTTCTAGGCTACTTCCTTGGGTATTCCTATAATATAATTGCTTATATTTCCTTCAAAATTTTAATGTTACGTTTATTGCAAATAGATAATATTCTAAATTAATTAAATAAGTACATTATGTTTCTGATTAGCATCTTGAACTAACTGTTTGCTATACTTACTCTTTCTTAATGTTGGTTCTGCAATCTGTTTTTTAGTTCTAAGCAAGCACAAAATATTTTGGAGATCAAGTTTTTTTTAAATTTTTATATTCAATTTTTTTACACTTTGCGTAAACGTGCCGACAAAATCTGTCGACTTTTTTAAAATTAGCCCTTACAGGTAGAAAAAAATAAAAGCTTTTAATAAAATTAAAAAATTGTAGACCATCAAAATGGTATTTCCAGACATCCCAAAGAACAAGATTAAGGCGGAAGAAACCAGTTAAAGTAGTGAACATTGAATTAGTAAGAAGCGTGACTAATGGGCCATACACATTCTTGTGGTCACCGTATCGGTGATCTCTAACACTATTTGGATTGTTAATGATTTGGTTAGTTTCATGTTCCGATGTAGATAGGTGCTTGAAATCAAATAAACTTAAATTTGCATCTCTTTATATTTCATTTGAATCAGCCGATCGCAATAAAATACATGTCACTTTAGATAATAAACTTAAAATCTATGAAGATAAGTGCATAAATAAATATTAGCCTAAATAATTCGAATTTAGGTTAATGACTCATGATAAAATTAAGAGAATATATTTGTTAGGGTTTGAACTTGTATAAAATAGGTAATATGTCCAAAAACGAAAGTACCTAACTAATGAAACTTGAGCATTGTTTGCCAGTATACTTCAGAACAAGTTATACAAGTATGCAAAGTTCACAAATTTAACACAAGATGAGAAAAGGAAATCAAACACAGTCATTAGTTAAATCATTTGATTACAAGGCTATCATAGCATTACATGACAGAATAAAAAAAAATATATACGGCCAATTTATTTAATTCGTGCGTAAATGAAATAGTTCAGGAATGACTTGAACGTTTTGTAAGATTTAAAAATAAGTTGATAGATTAAGTATAGGTCTATTTTCCTTATTTATGGATTTGATAATAGAGCTTTAAGGGATAAATAATCGTCAAGGCTTAT
The DNA here is from genome assembly GCA_018250675.1 of Astraptes naxos. NCBI lineage: Eukaryota > Metazoa > Arthropoda > Insecta > Lepidoptera > Hesperiidae > Astraptes > Astraptes naxos. The sequence continues at coordinate 7,079 of DWRC01000153.1, read as the reverse complement.
GAAAGGTTTGTGTAATTTTATACATACAAATTAAAAGCATGACAAATAGTAATGAACTTGTCAAGCGATTAAGAAATACTTGTAGCTGAATAAATTTAAATCAAATTGAGTTTCCAGGATATTTTTACATCAGGAACTAGCTGATCTATTTAGAAAAAAATACCGAAATGAGAAAGGTACCTATTCAACAATTAATTAATATGTGACATGGTGACAAACACACAAATACATTTAATTTTATTTGAAAAATCATACCATATCCTGTTGAAGATAATACTCGTATCAATTATGCAGACAACGTCAATGTCAGACTCAGAATAGTTCTAAACTTCACTAAGTTATCTTAGTACATACGTTGCAAGTAGGTACATAATGTACCAAGTAGGTCTTTGAAAATGTTATATGAAACATTGGATACAGTGGATTGAGAAACAATATCACAAATAAATCTGGATCTCAAACCTTAATCCGCCATATCCACACTGATTTTAAGTTTATTGCGATCCTATAATAGACTACGTGACTTTTTAATATATCGGTGTTCTCATCTGTGAAATAAAACACAAAGACCGATAGTAACGTGACCGCAACCATCGTTAACTTGACGTTTTTATGTCCAATGTGATATTTTTCACACTGAGTCATCAACCACCGCTTAAACCACTTTAAAATCATTCTACACTGTATTTCAAAGATAGAAAATTCACGATACTTTATCAAAATCAAATAATTTCTGTGTTTAGGTAATTAATTTTATTATCAATTAAAACAATAAATTTATTATAAAATACCATTAAATAGCACCGATATTTATTTCACATAATTAATTCGTTTATTTTTACTATAATTATTGGTTGTCTCTTCGCTATACCTTCATATAATTGAAGGGAACCTTGAAAGCAATACTTATTTCCGCTTCCAGCATTCCAAAACGTACTTTATTATAGTTATATGAGTCACAAGATTCGAAGAAACCTAGAATATAGAAAAGGACAGGTCATTTGATGTTTATGTTCTTTTGATAACAACGGATTCTATTGCCTTCATAAGTTTTGCTTATAAAAAGGCCGTATCGGTTAATGTAAGATTAACATTATTTATTACGTGACGCATTTGCAAACATTTTACACATTATTTATTTAATATGTATGTTGGATCGTGAATTTTAGTGTGTATGTATCTTGTTTGTTTTAATTTATTTAAGATAATATTGCAATTCGTGCATTTGTTTTAACGTGTAACATTTTGAACAAAGGCTAACATCAGTTTAAAGATTAAATGAACTTTACAACCTTATACGAAAACAATCATAACTATCAAAGGGTTAATTAAAAGGAATTCATACCATATCAAACGAGCACTGAAAGTCAAGAGAAAGCCGAAACAAAAAGGTTGTAATACAGTCATTATAGTGCCCTATTCTAACTAATAGGCTATAAAAATTTGCTACAGACAAGCAACGTTATTATCTCGACTAACTAACTTTGATCTCTGATCCAATGATTACTATAAATGGGCCTTAACAAAACGCTGCCATAAAACAGTAAGTTACAAAACCATAAAGAGGAGTGTTTTGTTCCCGATAAAGATATAAACCTACCGTCACATTATGCCGACGTCATTAAGATAGTGGTTATCACAGGAACGTTTGTTGAGAAATATTTACTTAAGATACAAAAGAGGTATCTTAAAGATAAAAAGAGATTAGTACTAATTCAGTCACATTCGGTAGTGCTTTACGACTAATGGTGTAAGTTGTAATATACTTGTAGAAGTCGTGTCACAATCAAAATGATTATCTTAATAAGGCACACTTGATTTTCGTGGTAGGTATTTCGGAGAATACGGGACCTCCTGCAAGAGCTGAGGAAGGCCGCCGTGGGGGATTTAGTGGGTAGTAATCCCACATAACCTGGAGTCTCTCTCAAGGCTTCGGTATCTCTTTTGAAGTTTCCCCCCGTCAACAAAAAAAGTATTTCGGAGAAATTTCGGTCCTCAAATTATATACTAGCATATTCATTGCTTGTAATGTATATGATTACAGATGCCATCTTACTTACTATATTACCTATCTATAAAATTATTAAACATTTTGACCAAATATTGGTCGAATAAACATTTATGCGGTATTTCTTACTAGACTTGCCTCTAATATTAATCAATTAAACGGTAACATGAAACCTGACAACTGACACAAATACTAATTTCCATAGCAATGTACAACACAAACCCCGCGACTTCAACTAGTAAATTATTTTGCCCATAATAACGTCGTATCTGTCTAGAAAATGAAATGAATTACGAGTATATGCAACGATAATGAAACCTCCATCCTAATGTACACTCTGAGCAAAAAGTTATTTTCCTGCTCGTTTTTTTCAATTAATATTGAGAACAATTTTTATTTACTACACATTTCAATACCAATATTTGTTTAAAAATGAACGCCTTGATAAAGTAAAACATAAACCGGGTTTTCTCGTAATAAAGATATGTATTTGACATCATACACTACGCTGAGTTCTGGCGTTGTAGTTTTTATGTCGCAGAATTTATTAATGCTGAAGAGCTAATATAAAAATATATCATTTTATGTTAAGGCATAAAAGTACCAGTTGCTTGTGTTATTTTTTTTATAAATGCACATTGGGCTCTGTTCTCAGAGAAAGATACAATGTAAAAGTTTAATCTAATTAAATATAAAGTCAAGAATGTAGTTATGGAGAAATGTACTTTTTTAACAACTTTATGAGTTATTTAAAGTGTATGTAGAGTGTTTTATATAATTGACAATTCTATGCGAATCAAAAATAATATCACTCTACAATTCACTACAATTTATTCTGAAATATTTTACTAACTTTAAATGTTCACAACTGTACCCTACGCCTAATTCTATAAGTAGCTGTCGGAAAGGCTGTAGCGAATCGAATAGCAGAGCAAAGATTTAAAGTGGGCGGCTCAATATTCGCAAGTGTTGACGTTGCGTGGGCCGACACTTAGCGGGCTATCATCGCGGACAGGTTTGTAGTGTCGCCTCAGTTGCTACTTTGATGGCACTCCACTCGAGTATCGACGTCGTGGTTGAGAAACTGTTATTCTTGAGTATTTAGTGAATTGGTTTTAGTTCGCAGACGTCTAACGACGATTTATTTGTGGATTGAAATCTTGTTTAAAGTCCAAAAATAATTGTTTATTTTATTATTACGCTTACATAGTAAACTATGACGATAATTACTTCTTTAATGTATTAGAGTAGGTATTAATTTTACTGTAATACTTAGGGATTCCAAAATATCTTGAAAATAATCACTAAAGCTTAAATTCTCATATAACATTAAGCTACCACTTAGCAATCATTATAGCATCATCTTTTTTGATCCACTCCACCTCAACGACATCTATGGCACTACATACACAAATCCACTTAAGCGCTAACATCATATTGAGATTGAGTTAAAATACACTACCAAAATATACTGTTAATACTTAGACTAAATATAAAATTACCTGAAATATACCTAAATACAAAAAGTTTTAGCTTATTTATCTTCTAAACAAATCAGCAGCAGTAACCTTATTATCTGAGAAAGCATCAAAATCACCTAAGGAATGCAAATTAAATAATATAGATAATAGAAAACTAATATTACTGTATATTATTGGTATAAATATTTGAAGTATACACTGCAGTATTCGCTAGTGTTGACGATGAATAGGCGAACTCTCAAAGCATCACAGCGGGCAGGTCTCTAGTGTCGCTTCAGCTATCGATGAGTCCCTACTAGAGTATTGACATCCAGTTTGAGAAACTGTTTTTCTTGAAAGGCGATGTTACCTTCTATGCGATAATGGCACTCTGTTTTCAAACTCGTTTTTATTGAATACCACAAATATCTTCCTCAAAAATTACATGTTTCTATCAAAAAATAATAATCTTTTTGATTATCACGTAGTAAGAGAGTTGGTCGTTTTTGGAGATACATAATGAGATACCTACTAGAAATTATGTCAAAACTAGCGCACATACTAGTATCTAAATGTTTACAACGGATTTTATTATATGCACGGATTTTATTGATCTTGCAATTTGATATCGTATCAATTTCATTATGAGTATAACATAACATTATTTACAATCAATCTTTGAGTACTAAATTAAATACAAAATACTGCGTACAATTTTACATTTAGCATGTAACATTTATATTCACTAACTCAATTTACATAAAACTATGAAGAATAAAACGCATCTCAGAGCAAATTGGCTACCTGAGTTCATAAACCTGGCTTGATATAATCTCAAGTCATTCAAAGGCAAATAAGTTCGGCACGTGTCCACAACTACAGTTACTGTCAACACTACTAACAGCTTTACTAATATTGACTTCGTATTGAAATTGAGAAACTTGTAACGTGCATTTCTATATGAATAAGTTGGAGAAAGACAAGTAGTGACACCGTTAGAACTAGTTTTATTTGATAAAATCCTATCCTAATTATTGTAAACGCTAATATGAGTTTGTTTGTTTTTTTGGTACGCCTTCACTCCGTAACTACTCAACCAATCATTATGAAATTATGATCCAGAAAAGGACATAAATTACTTTCACCCCAAAAAAGGATGTTCCCGACGGATAGAAAAATTACTTTTATACCTACAACGTACCTACTTCTATTCCTACGGCCTCTTGACATGATTTAATTACATTTGCATTGTATCTGAAGCATACAATCCTAACTACTACATTATTACTGTTATAAATGCGATTATACATGTACACATGTACCTACATGCTACATCCTCGGCTACATCACACTTGAAACCTTCGCAGCCAAACGTAAGCCTATAGTTAGCTAAAAAAAACATACATTAGCACAAGCAAAGCCGCAGTTAAAACTAGTTCTGTAATAAAATAAATAAAAAATATTATCTTAAAAGCACTCTACAATAGAATCACACACTCATTGGCCAAGTGTAAGGCCAAACAATCATGCCTCTTCAGAATTATGTTAGTGTCACACCGTTGGAGTCCCACAATACTCAAACATACGCTAATTATTCTGTTCCACATAGCGCACACAAAAATCTGTAGAGCGGTTACTATTTATACGCTTTAGTTTTGGTTGTAGGTATATTTATATGTTTGTATGTAACGGAAACTTTGAACGTGATTTTGACCGACTTAGAATCGTCGGATTAATTTGAAATTTGCATGCTTATCAAGGACCGATGACAATGTAATAATATGAAAAAGGCTTCTTTTTATTTAAAAATAAACTAAAAAATTAAATTAATGGTTAAAAAAACTAAAATCACGCTTCTGTGATAAAACGAACTAAAAAGTAACAATTATTGTAAAAAAGCGTGGAGTGCATGGTGTCAAATATATTAAAAAGCACTCCACGCTTTTTTACAATAAATATTATTCTATTTTAAAGATTAATTCTTAGTATTTCTTTAACGTATTTTTCAAAACTGTACCAAACAAGTAGGTACGCACTCTTGTTAATTATGCGGTTATGTGCCCATAAACATTGGCCAAATTCTAAAGTTGGACTTCAAATGGTAATTGATCAAGTTTTGAAGTTGGACTTCAAATGCTAAGGGCGGCCTCAAATGCGCTGCTGTAATTGAACTAATTTGATCATCTTGTTTAAGCCTCCACCTTACTACATATATCCTTCACACAAGGAAAAGCACCTTATTTGCAGTCTGCACTTCTGTAGTAATGCCGCAGCATTGGAAGAACCACGAATTTTTCTATCACCTTTTAATTTATATTAGGTATATCTAAAAAAAATATTAAATAAAGATACGTCATATCTAGGTGCCTATATAATTTGATGACTCACAATGTAATATGAATTGGTTCCCAACCTGTCATTATCCTCTAGCACTAACCGTAACTAATACTTTGGCTTCATTCATCCGTATAATTTCAAACCATGTAATTATTGGCTTAAAGCAGAGGTTTCCAAACTTGTTTTATTCAAAGACCACTTTCATAATTTTGCTCGTTCCGGTGGACCCCTCGCAGCAAAATTTTTACCATATTCCCAAAACTCATCAAAAAAGATTATCTAACTATGGAATTTTGCGTTGCGGTTGAATTCCAACCACGAATTAACAGATTTCAAATAAAAAAGTGAGAATTGATTGGTTAATTACTTAATTGATTGTGCTGTGTGAGCTGTGAGTGGATGTCGAAAATTTTCGTGGATCCCGTGGATCCGTGGAGCTTACGAATTGTGAACCCCCATTTATTGGTCATGGCAACATAGGTCCCTGTCGAGCCTCCTCTGGACCCCTGGGGCCCACCTGGACCACTTTGGGAATCATAGGCTTAAAGTCTTAAATCATTAATCGAATTATTTATTCCAGATAATTACTAATTGTCCAACCTGACAAAAACAGTGTTAAAGGCAAAAAAGCCTCGCGATCCATTAAAGTTCATAAACCTTGTCTGTGACTACTTACCTATTCGCAACAGAGGGTAATACTCCGTACGCAAGTTATCCGTAGTTTCGGCCAAAGTTACGTACACAACTTTAGTATTTAACGTGTCGTGGCACATAAATCCATATTTTTCTTTACAGTACTTTCACTTAGAAATTTAGAATTAAATAATATTTTGAAATAAATTCATTGCGTTTCAAATAATAATATTTTGTACTTATGTAACGGCACGTGCCTATCACGTTCAATGTCTGTAGATATAAACAGGGTTTAATCGTCTTGCAAATATTTAATGAGTTTCGGAAAAACTTTCGGGGTATCTCAACTTTTGTTTATGACCATTTTAGTCGGTTTAATGGTTGTCCATATGAAATAAAGGCTATCCGTTTAAAAGAAACAGAAGTAGGTACGTATTTACACTTATATTGGGGGGGAATTAAATTTGTGCTACATGACTAGAATTTAATTCCCAGACACTCTGTATAGAGTTTGTGGCGACTTCCCGCAACTCATCAAGAGATGGCGCCACTAGTATTCTGAATCGCTATCGAAGCATTCTCAATATCTTGCATATATACAAGTTCCGAACTGATACTGTCGGAGCACGGCCGCTCCCCAG
>DWRC01000152.1:0-10206 GCA_018250675.1 Astraptes naxos | reverse complement strand
TTGCCCTTAGATCACAGAAACAAGGTTATAAATACGAATACCAACATCAAATCCAATGATTTTATAAATGACGAGTCGCTTTTTAGTACCAAAACAAAATTATCTAGCGGATATATATAATAATAATTCACCATGATAAAAATACTGCAACATACATAAAATTTATCACTTTAAAAAATAAAAACAACTTCTTTGGACATTTTTTGTTCCTCATTCAGATCTCCTTTAAATATGTAGGTAGGTAAATACTCTTTACTATTTACAGATTTACTAATCGTTATTTAGAGTAAATTAAATACACTAAATTAACCATTTTCCTATACAATACATTTTTTATCCCTGTAACGGTTTTATACTAACCAGTCTAAGCACCTACCTATACCTAATTAAAAATTTAATTACATTGGTCTGTAACTTCGAGGAAACGATGTTGAAATTTAAAGATGTCAAAAATAATTTATTTTGTAATATTATACTGAATAATTATTTTGCAACTATTGTTACTTTTTGTGATAAATTATTATTTTAATTAGGTACACTATTTTTTGCTAAGTCAAGATTCATCCGTAAGTCTTTTCATGTGAATATTATTAAGAATATAATCAGTTTAATATTACCCTCATATTTTGTGTATCTACCTAGGGCAGATTGTTGGACTCTTACTGTTTTCCGTTGCTAGAAATGGGTCATCCCTCAAACGGGTAAAACGTGGCGTACATCAAGTAACTTCTATGCGTATTAATGTAAAAAGTCACGACTTATATATACCTACTCAAACTGCCCCAAAGGCATCCAATAAAGCTACTTTTACAACTAAAGACTTCGTACACGGCAGGAAAAATAATATTATTCCATATAAAATGTATGAACTTATTTATCTCTACCGTAACGTAATCGCCTAGACGCGGACCGTACATGTCGAAATGCTGGATAAAAAATATATTTTTGTCTGCCACGGTCAATTTGAAGTCTATTATGTAAATGAAACATAAGGCTTAACGATTGATGTCCAATAACAAAACGAAACCGATGAATATCGTATCATTGAAATCTGCATCAGTAAAACATCTATTTCTTTAATTGCACGCTGATATGCATGACACAGACACAGTTTTAGGGTATTGGTGAAATACCTAAACCACACACATTAACGCCCTTTAGTGGTTACCCCTGTCTGCCTTTTTACCATTGTTAAGATATGTTTTAAATAAATAAATAGGTCAGTTGGTTTGACTAACTCATAACTCTAAAAATAAATCTACAGTAAACAAAATGTAGTAAACATAATAATATATCTCTATACGTTCTGTCTCTATCCTCCTCAAGTTTAAATAAAGGTGCTTAACAGTAGGATAGTATGTAAATGTAACATAATAACATAATATACATTTTAATAAATGTTTACGTTCATTTAAATTTGAAATATACCGTGTAAAAACACATACCTACTAGAAAACCTGTTAGCCAGTAAAAACACTTAGGTACCGAGTTTTATTCAATAACACATGTTGGCGTCATCCGAACTCAACTTATTTAGAGACGCCATTGTATCATTATACTTTAACGCTAATATTGTAATGCACACATATAAACCATTATTTAGTAGGAATTTAAAATATTAACTCTTAATTCAACGTAGGTATATATTAATAGCAATGTCATACGCTGCTGTATTCTGTTTTGAATGGTGTGGTTAAGCAGACATACCTTTTTATTTAAGGCGTTTCAATTTACTCCTCAGGGACAGCATACAGGTACTATCACAGGGTCGACCTCAGATAGGATTTTAATTTTATCTGGGGCTGATGATGATCACTATGGGCTGTAGTAGCCTCTTACCATCAGGTGGACAACATGAAATGATGAAAAAAATCTCCCTTTCCGTATTCAACGAATATTATTTTCAAATGGAACTTAGTACTGAAATTGTCTTATATTCTTATAACGCTTACTCTTTTTCTGTTCAATCTGTGGCGGCGGGGTCGCAGGCGACTGCGCCCGCGCCTGCAACGATGCTAGTAGTTTCCGCTTGTGATTGCACAACTTTGTCAGCTCTGCACCCGACGCCACTTGGTAGGGCTTGCTGGACACCTGGAAACAAAAATGGGAAATGTAAGTATTCAAATTCCAAAACACGTCTAAATTTTTTTATGGCGAAGAATTAATTATTAAAATATGCGATGTCCCGATCATCGTATCATATCATTCTAACGACTTGTTTGTTTTAGGATAAAGTAAAAAAAAAACTACCTATTTATGGTTTTTCAAGATATTCCGAAAATATATAGCATTTTAATAAGGAATAGTCTATTAGTAGACCAAAATCATACCATAACATTAGTCAGATTTTATTTTACTACATGTGTCAAGTAGATACATAATCGTGACGTCAAGACTGCTGTATGTACGCTTCACTTCACACGCAAATCAACTCACGATGGCCGACACAGCTGTGCCTCGCATGAATGTCTACTGTGACGATCAGATGTTAGGCAATTACATCCATTTTTTATAATGTAGCAAACGGTCGTAACAAATAAAGTCGTACTAAAAAAGTTATAAGTGATAGAAGTAGGCTAATGTATGTTAAGTGGTATCAGATGTGTGATGCATTCCATTATTTCTATCTTTATTATCTTTACATGCTTCTATAGGTATTAATGTAGAATTGCAGATTACCTATATTAAGTACATATCGCCACTCTGAATACTAAGTTGTAACACCTTATACGTATAACATCTGCCTTATCTCACCCTTCAAACAAGAACACATGGACGTTAAAAGTTAAAAACATTACTTATTCAGAATTGTTTCATCTATGATGCAATTACTTGTACTCACAAATCACTGTGCACGTCAGTCGACTTCGTTGCGCACCTGTGTTTGGATAAACCACGCAATATTCTGGCTCTACCACCTAATTTACAATTTCGGAATTGGAGGGAAAACGGTATCCCCGTGTACAAACGCCATGTTGCAAATGCAAATGCAGCACGCACTCTCACACCCCTTGTCACAGCGGTGCAATTGTATAGGTTTTTAATTAAATCTGAATATTTTAACGCATACAGTAAATTGCTTTTTCAGCATACTTGGAACCTATATTTAAAGAAACGCTTTTCTGAATGATCTAATTAGTATCAAAATCTCTTTTAACAAAAAGATAACTATCAATTTTAAACGAACATAAAGATGTAAATATGTTGAACAATTGAATAGGTACATTAATACGTGAAATCAAATAAAGTTGAAGTGGAATTTTGCAGTTGGGACGCGCGTCCGGGTGTAAACACGCGCGAGAAGAAGTGTTCTTGCTCGATTTAAGACGTCGCAAATCTTAGTCATTATGTGATACAGTTTCAATAGTTGCCTACGGTTCTAACACTAGTATAATAAAAACAAAACAATAGGACAGGTGTTAAGTATGTACGTATATATTATTTGGGTAAGGGAACACGTCGCGTGAATTACGAGATCATTTAACATTTATTGGCTGCTAGCTGGTTGTACTATATGCTATTTTAAATAACCCCGTTTAGCGCTTTTTTCTAAGAATAATATTAACAGTAAAATATTATTTCATTGATTATCTATAACACCTTTATTGATATTATTAATTATTTATTTACCCGAGGACACCTACTGGCTGTAGGTGCTCACTAATTGCACCACAAATTGTTGATACCATATTCGTTCCAGTGTTAATAAATTAAAGCAAAGATTAAATAAACCCTTTAATACAGAACTTCATAACACCAGGGGTGTTATCATGCAATATTGTATCACACATCTACATAAATGATTTAATGCATATCTTTAGACTAGTGGTTAACTAAAGGTTCATTTGGTTTCACGAAAAAAACGTAGCACACTTAGGCTACACAATATAAGACGAGATATAAATGATATACTAAGTTTAAATCTGTGAGTGTTAGATAAACATAGATTTTTTTTCCCTGTCTGAAACGATCCATCAATATTTACCAGCAGGGCTGTCCTTGTTTATTGGTTAAACATACTTCTTACTATTACACGAAAAGCAGACAATACCGAAATACGAAAATATCTTTTTTTAACCGCACATTGTAGACAAACACGTGGCAACCACGGTTCGTGCACCGTTCCTAAGTAACTAGTGCGTTAACACCACACTACTAATACACCAACTGCTTGAGCAAACACAAACGTTTACTCTGCATGTTATTATGCCGTGACATCTCGTGTTTGGGGAAATTATTTTTTACTGTTATGGCGATTTTTTTACAGGAAACAGTTTCTTCTTTTACCCGCATTCTGTAATATTTGTCGACGTCGAAAAAGCTGAAATACAACGTCGAAGTATCAAATGAGTCACTGTTCAAACGTCGCATATTTTGAGGCTCAAAATGCCTATCCTAAAATCACTATTATCATAATGCCGGATACAGAGCAGAGGAGTTAGTATACTATCTGGTGATAGTATCTAAAATTCATTCAATCGTTCATAAATCATTGTGAATCATTCATCAAGTAAATCATTCATAAATCAGTAGTGATTTTGCGTAAAATTCATTGGTGAATTTATTATACAAGGAAGGTGAAGAATAATATTCGATATTTATGCACAAAGTTTTCTTTACGTCGTTGATTCAGCAACCCAACATTCATTTATTTAAACCATTTTACTATAGATTTAAAAAGCTTTTCATCAGTAAAGTGAATATCATTGGCATACTGGTACAATTTATCATCATAATATAGTAAGAATACAGAATTTATATTGACACCACAAATACAAAACAATAAATTCATCAAGTAGGCTTTCAAGCAACATAAACAAACTAATATGTATTATGTAAACAAGACGATATAAGTACATTCACGCGTCGGACCGAGGGCCTCCGCACTCAGCCTTGTAACACTTAACGAGCAATCACATTTGCAGTTAAGCGCCAAATTATGAGTTATACGTTACGCTATAAAATTATGAAGCGACTAATAAAAGAAACACAGTTCGAGACAATATATAGCTATTTACAGGCACATTTACTATACGTAATGTGGAAATGTATGCATCATCTTAGTTTGTCACTGAAAGACTCGCTAGAAACTAGAGGACCTGGAGTTAATGTACAATTTGAGAAGTGCACTAAATAACTCACTTTCCAAACTATCATGATATTTCATTCCATGAATCTTATAGTGACTACGTTAGCCTAGAAATAAAGAAAATGTCTAGCACAATTAATTATAATAGGTTGGTAGGTATGGTTTATATAACCGCACATTTGATACTGTGGCAAAATCATAATAAACTAATAGGTAAATTTTATTTAAACGTCTTTTTTCTAAATATTCCTTGAAGTAATGGAAGAATCAAATTACTATACAATTTATTTAGTTTTAATGAGCTGTCGCCCATGAAACTAATGAGATATTAATCCTACCTAAGGTATAAGAATAAGAATAAATAAATCCAATAAGAAATGCGTATGTACCTGACTTTTTTGATTTAGAAAGCATATTAGTACTGACTAGTACCATTACCTTACCTTTAAATCAAAATAAAGAAGCTTTTTGTTGTTATTACACGGCAGAAATAGGTGGTGGCGACGCAATCAAAACATGTTTTTCATTTACGATTCATCAGAATCGCTTTTAATATTCTCTTTAGGCAAATTTAAAAGAATTCTGATGAATCATAAATGGGAAAGATGTTTTGATTGTATTTTACGTAACGTCTTAATATTATTACATACCAGTTTCATTTAATTGATGTTTCCAATCAGACATGTTGTTTTATACAGATTCACAAAAACTATAACAACGCATAACATTAACCTTATTTGTGGACATATTGAATACCGCAGCACGCATAAAGCTTAGCATGGATGCACAGCAGTCTGTTCAATAGAATGACAATCAACGTGATAGAACCTCGTGCGACAGATAGGACAGACATGCATACATCTAGCGCATCACCCTAACTAATCACATCTCTAATCATTAGCTACATTTCGATAATGTTTTCTGACGTCACAATTATGTACATACCTACAGCTGCATTAAATCATACCCAACGAAACTGGCATTACTAAGTAGAATTGATTTCAGATTTATGATAGAGGATAATAAGGATGTCACTGTTAAAACTACGCATATCCAAGGAACGGATATGAATAATCATATTGTACTTTACATCTCCAATCCCAAGAAGGATTGATTTCGGGGAAGCAGCCGGTCGTAAAACTACTACATAATATATATTAAGGAAAATGCAACACTCTGAGTATTCACATTGTACAGAAACTAACAATTTAAGGAAAAGATATTGTCTATGATGATACAAGTTAACAGATATCCCTAACAAAAAACACATAATGATATTATTGTAAAATAAATATAAAATAAGTCACAAAATAAAAATTGAAAAACATTCACAGTAGATACTTCATAGACACAATAGACGAAAAAAATATTGTTTCAAATTGTATGCCGATACTACAATATTTTTGCTTATTATGTAAAATGTCAAGCACATAGACAACAAACAGTATTGCTTGGTCAGTTCAATATGAAACCAATCAAATGAACGGCAAGCCCGTGCAACAGACACATTGACATGGAGCATATCAAGCTGACTAATGACTGCTCTCTAATTAATAGTTACATTTCGCTGGTGCTGAATTATTCATGCAATGTCGTACTGTCGTATTCTACTCTCCGCAAATTGAACACAACAGAGACGTTAATCTCGGGTTATGTTAATTATAGGCGTACGTCATATTATCGCATGAACGATATTTGGAAGTGATTTGCAAAATAGCTCGGTTACCGGGACAATAAATATGAAATACTATTGGACTCGAACAAATGTTGTCCAGCTACAAAAACAATCTTCAAACCAGCGGTATCTATCGGATCCAAAAGTATCAGTCATACATAGTCACAAAATGTTATTGTTTCATATTTAAAAAAATGCTATTATAATTTGTACATACATAAATATGTAGGTATCACATATATTATGATAAATGATATGATAATGATGATAATGATCCTATAGGATGAGAGTGAGTAGGAACATTCAAGCGCAGGTTGCGCTGGAGTGGAAGGTTACTCAAGTAGTTCCCGAAGTTCCATGGCGATCAAATTAATAGTGTTCCAATGCTTTAACGACAAATAGGTAGACGGACATTCACTCAATTATAGGTACAGAGATGACTTGACAATTACAACGTATGATGTGTACAAGCACTTTTAATTACAATATTAAACCAATCAACGTGATCAGCACCTCGTAATACATAATATAACATCGAGAATGTCAAATTGGTTAATAATGACCGCTCACTAATTAATGGTTTCATTTCAGCTCAAACAAATTATTCATGGAACAATGTACGACGAATTGTATCTAAATTTTCCAAAATTGAACACAACAGAGGCTGAACTATTCACGTGTGGTAAAAAACAACACGTAATGTAAATTTGTATAAGTAATGTGTTACAGAATTATTTCCATTGTTGAAAAATGGGCAACGATAAGTAACTTAGATTACACTCCGGTGTTTCTCACATATTGTCATGAAAATTAATTTAGTTACCATCAGCTTCAAACCTATTCGGAATATTTTATAAAGATATTGGAAGTACTGTAATATTTCTCACATCTTTTTTATTGCTGGCGTAGAGAGTTCGACTTTTTTACCTTCCTTTGCTATATTTTTACAAATGATGATCTATTAGGGCTTCCAAACAAATTTACAAAATTATATAGTTGTATGTTTATATGTATATTCGTTAGACCACGCATTTCTCTAGGAGTATTGAACGGACGTGGCTAACCCACTTGCCGCTCTATCCTGTTAAAACATTTCTTATGTTATGGATGTCAGGTTTTCTATTCCTAAAATACCAATAAGAATCAAAATATAAACAAACCAAACTGATCGTTGTTGATCTTAAGACCCCAAGAGAAGCGGTTCACCGTCACCGCGTCGCCGGCATCGTGGCGTTTTATTTGCGTGCGACAATGAATGTCGCGTAATTTGTCGGCGGATCGTCGAACGCTCGCCACTAATTAACGGGGACATTTACGGCTGCCAAACTTGCCTGTATCTGTACAACCTGCCTCACACCAGCCGACCCTTCCACCCCCAGCTGTGGGAGGCGGCGCGTTCCCACTAAACTTAGTTGGCGTTTGTCCGAAATGCGGTCACTTAATTACATTGAGATGCCATTACTCATTCACTGTAACGACGTTTTAATAACAGCTGTAGCTTCTATTTAATACTTAAAACTGAATTACCGTGTACAATAAAGTGATCAACTTTGTGTTAGCTGCATATTATCTGACACTAGATAAATACTGATATCTAGTTATGAAAACCTTCAACTTAACGAAGTGTTCGCAACATAATCGCGTTATTCAGATGCAAATTATCTATAAATCGATAAGCAGATCTAGGATAATATTACCATATCCAATTAATATCTGTAGTGGTGTTATGCATTATCAATTTATTTAAAAGCGGATCATGAATCTGGCTGTGGTAATTTATTGTGACACAACTGGAGCGTTACATCAGAAAGAGAAGCGAACATTCGCGGTAATACAACAGCACATTTGACGCAGTCATATTAAACAACTGTATTACATTGACACCTACACCAGCTTCGATATTCATACGCACGACAACATCATAGGTACATACAGCAACTATATTATAATGTCAAATATTGCTTTTACAGCCTTTAAAC
This sequence comes from Astraptes naxos, assembly GCA_018250675.1. NCBI lineage: Eukaryota > Metazoa > Arthropoda > Insecta > Lepidoptera > Hesperiidae > Astraptes > Astraptes naxos. The sequence continues at coordinate 1,463 of DWRC01000152.1, read as the reverse complement.
GACCGCTACTAGCTCATTGGCTGAGCTTTGTTCAAGATTATACTTGACAACAACGCAAAATTTCTATTGGGTTGAATAACTTTATTTGAGTAATTAATTAAGATTCCCGCTAATTACTGCCGAAGCCCTTTATTACTTTATTGTATGATCTCATTTTCCTAATAAATTTGATTGAAAGATCTTACTAGAGAAGAACGAATTCAAGATTTTATTTGATATCCGTTTAGTCCTAATAACAATTTTTTTATAATCACTCTGAAGATTCGCTCAGATTCATATAATGATCATTGTCTTGCGTATTGAACACTCGTCCTATCTCTTTCTGTCCTATTTCAAAAGTTAACAAGACCAAGTGTACAGCAGCTAAAACGCTGGTATTACGTGTTTACGAATAAAAAGATAAGTATGTAAACTTTAAAGCAAACATGATAGTGGCTTAGACGCGTTGTAAAGGTGGGCGACGTTCACAGTTACAAAACGCTGTGTGTTTCTTAACAGACTATTTGTCATCGTCACTGACCGTTACAACAAATAACATCCGTGCGGTAAGCCATGGATGTCTTCGTGCAATTATTCTTACGAATTTTCGCCTGCTGACCGCAATTTGACTACAATTATTATAGAAAATTTAGGAATTAAAAAAAACTGTTATAAAAAAGTCCTTTATAATTATTTATTAAACCACTTATTCCTATAAATATATGTAGGTATATAGATAATTATTTATACATTTAAAGTATAACATATGTGCCAGAAATATGAAAAATAAAAAATCAAGAATCGCATCGCGATCCAATCTCAAAACAATAAACACATCCCAGCATCGTGGTCCAATGGGCAAAGGTAACACCTAACAATGTCGTTGTATACGACTCCATTCCACATCGGGAGTCGATCTCGATACTACAATAGTCAATAAACAAAGCTCATAGATAGAAGACAAAGCCGACAGCACTGCTACCCGCCTATCGTACCATCGGATTGGCGAAGCGTGTCGCAACAACTGTCCGTAAATACATTTTATTGTGGCGTATGCACGAGTGTTACCTCGGCTTGATAGTGTTTTATAACACTCCTGCATGACAGGACATCGACTTCAAACTGTTAGCGAACTAATCATAATCTGCCCTATAAATTATACGACCGCACGACCACAAATTAGTTGACTGAACGAGAAAGCAAAGAATATAAGACTTCGATTACTTAGTATCTCAAGTAATGTACACAATCTTTTGTAATTGCACATGTTTAGGGTTGTCGTCGGCACAGTATTGTCGGTATGTATATAACACGTTAATATACATAAACCATATTGTATGTAGAGTGAAGAAATAATGCATAACATAAATATTATAATCTAAATAAAAGTAAAAAATGTATAGGTATAGATATAACAACATTTATCCACAGATACCTGGTATTATAAATTATTAATATCTCTTTATTTATAGATAGAAGTTATC
>DWRC01000151.1:0-10210 GCA_018250675.1 Astraptes naxos | reverse complement strand
TCTCTTACCTGTCGTTTTTTCCGTTGCATCAGGTTTGAAATCACAACGATTCTAAAGAAGTTTCACTTCAAAAAACAAAATACAACAAATTAAACAAAATACCGTTCCGCAGTCCACCCGTCATGCGTGGAGCTGAGCGCGGACACGATCCGCAAGTGCCGCGAGTACGCGTGGCAATGCGCGGAGTGCAAGTCGTGCTGCGCGTGCGCACGCCCCGCAGACGACGACAAGATGCTGTTCTGCGACTTATGTGATCGCGGCTTCCATATTTACTGCGTGGGGTTGCCTGCGGTGCCTGGTGGTATGTTTTTTATTTTATTTATACAACTTCGAAGTAGGTTAATTTTAAGGGTTGCTGTCATACAAATTGTTGATCAAAGCTATTGGAGTTCTTCACGTTTTAAACGTAGCAGGACAGTCGCCATTTAAATTCTTGTTCATAGTAATGCAGCTGCTGTTTTAATTTTAGGTGTATGTTACATAAATGGTGTTTCAATGTCATCCTTGGGGATAAAAAAGCATATGTAATTAATTTTAGATTTTACCTATAACAACATGGAAAAAAGAAAGTGAAAACATTTAATAATAAGCGTTCAACGATTAACATTCATACTTTTAAATCCTACACATGCATAATATTTACACTGACTAACACACGCACACATTCAAACTAAACACTAAAATAATTGTATGGTAATCCATATTTCTTGGTTGTTAAAGCAAAGCACTCTTATTAAGTTTTTTAATATTAAAAATACACATTTCCAGTCTTTTAAATACATGAATAGTAGAAAACATTTTATACATCCTCACACAAACTTTGCAAGCCGTTGTCATTTAAGAGTACGCCTTGTACACCCACACAACGTATGTTCACCCAATAACACGTCGCAACGCGATGTTTCCAGACCGCTGGCACAGCGTGTAATGCGCCGTGTAGGAACCCACACAATGTAATTATGTTCATTCAATAATACGTCGCCACGCGGATGTTTCCAAGGCACTGGCACTGCATGGAGTGCGTCGTATAGGAACGCACACAATATAATAATAATTATCTTCATCCAACCATAATATTAAAAAAATGTTCATCCAATAACACGTTGCCACGTGAACGTTTCTAGGGCGAGCACTGCGGGGATTGCGTTCCTACCCACACAATGTATGTTCACTGTATAACACGTCGTCACGCGAACGCTTCCAGGGCGCTGGCACTGCGTGGAGTGCGCGGTGTGCAAGTCGTGCGGCGCGCGCGAGCCGGGCGGCGCGGCGGGCGGCGCGGCGGGCGGCGCGGCCGGCGAGTGGCACCACCAGACGCGGCGCGGGCCCGGCGGCCACAAGCTATACTCGCACTCGCTCTGCACGCCCTGCGCCAGGTACGACCCTCTCTCACACACACACACACACAAACACGAATACTCACACAACATGCTCATACACATGCGCTCTCTCTCTCTCTCTCTCTCTCACACACCACACACGCTCTTTCTCATGCAGGCGCAAACACGCCCGCACTCATACACACGCTCTTTTACATGTAGGCGCAAACACGCACACACATATACACACGCTCTTTCTCATAGAGGCACAAACACACATACACACGCTCTCTCTCACACAAACGCAAACACGCACATACACATACACACGCGCAAATACGCTCGTTCACATACACACGACACAACACAAACACTTACTGGACAAGACAACTATTTACATTGCATACATGAGATATTCGTTTATAAAATTTTAAAAACGAACATTTTATACCTAGGTATTTTGATTTTAAGATACAAATAAAAAGATTACTCATTTTACACTCAAATCCCAACAATAGCCTTATGTGCTGTCGTAGACACAAAAACCTGCGTGACAAACCCGTAAAGTTACCCCTACTCCACCTCGATCGTCTATTTTGTAGAGGCGAGGCGTATAACGATTACACGTGTTTACCAGAATTGTGTTTTATGTGTAGAATATAACGTCTAGGACTATATAAATATTATTATACAAATTCGAACAGTGGTTTAACTTATTTGGCTTTAAATAATAAATAATGCATTGAATTTGCACAATCTTAAATTTAATATCTCTATCGATTTACCTATCTCCTAAAAGACACTGCCAATTTTGATGATGATGATGATGAATGATGTAATAAATGCTTAAAACTTAAATAACTATATCAGATTATATAATTTAACTAATAAGGTACTTTTTACATGTACTAAACCATTTCAAAACTTTCTTGTTCTATCCAAAACTTTCGGTGGTCCAAACGGTAAAAGGACAGATTAAAAAAAAACAAAAATACCAAAGAGAAAGTTATAGAAATTTTATAGCCTTATTGTGACATATCAGCAATTGTCATTTGTCATTATTTTTGAAATTATATTAACATTATTATGATAATTTTAAAATATTTTTATAAATTTTGTTAATTCCAAACTTTATAATATAAAACAAAACAGTATGGTAATTACTGTGAGCCCGTGTGAACAGCCGAAGACGAAGGCAGAAAAAACATGGCCCTATGTTCAATACTATGTTGGCGAAAAAGATAAGCAACAAAGAAAAAATGGTGAGGGCGACAACTGCTGGTCTGGTGCTAAGGTGTGTTGCACTCCATTATTTTCAATTCATTTACGTTCTGATGATGAAGCCAGTGATAGCGTGTTGTTTGGTTATTTTCGTAATTATTTAGAGAAATATTTCATATAACTTTCTTGTCTTACTTATATAATTATCAGTCATTGGAAAGGTATACTGGTCAAATAATTCGTGACACTATGCACGGTGAAGGAAATTATCGTTGGCGATACCTCGGACCCGATGGACATTTTGTCACGTACGAAGGTTACTTCTTCAATAACCTACTACATGGTTACGGCTCTGTGTCATACGGCGATGGCAGAATATTTAAAGTAAGTAATTTTTATCTTTTCCTAGATACAATTTTCATTGCACCATTTGTATGTAAGAAATTATTTAAATGTTTACTCTACCACATTGAAGCAGTGGTGGAGTATGCCCCAGGCTCTTCTCTAGTTATGGGGACAGATCAATAGAACTGTATTGTGTTAAATGTGGTCTTTCCCGTTCCTTCTTTTTCTTGAAAAGAAATAAATATACGATATTTAGAAACCCCTTTAGTCTTTCGTAACTATATATCCTATTTCGTCTGTGAGATTGTGTAGCCAAAATGTAAAATTCAATTGAAATTATTTTTCAACTAATATCGATGGGATCTTGAATGAGACTTTCCGAAATACTATCTTTTTAGGGTATCTTCCATGGAAACATGCGATGGGGGCCTGGCATTGAATCTCATGCATGTGTTAAAGATGATGTTGGTCTCTGGAATGGGACACAATTAATAAGATTATGTTGGCGTCCTTTTGGACCAAACATTGCGCCAGATCTGATGTCTACTATAATCGGAAGAGATATTGTAAAACCGCACAGAAAAATAATGAGTAGCTCCGTTAAAACTGTTAGTTTTTGTAATTGTTTTGCGATTTACATCATGATTCTTAGTAGACGCACATTTTTCTTTTGTTTTTGGTAGTTAAATGTAATCAAAAATTAGGCACCTATATACATAACAGCAGTTTAAGTTGTTCTTTTCAATTTAAAGACCCAGATAACAAAATTTGTGGATAGTAGGAATACAATCATTAATTTATTTAGGTAATAACTTATTCTGGGTCTTGGCGTTTGTTTCTCTTTGTGTCGGTTTCGCATGGAAGTGTAACTGGAGCTATTACAAATTTATGTTGATAATGTAGATGGGCCAAGTCAACGCTGCTTTGGAACTTCTGAAACGTCATGGAGCAAATCCATTGACAGCCGTTGACAAATGGAATAAACTTTATCCAAAGTATTGCACAGACTTGTTCAGTGCTCTCTGTCATACTGAAGTGTTCGAACATGAATATTATAATGGAAAGATTTACACTTTGGAAGAATGTGTTGATGTACCGGAAAGCGTGGAGGTAAATATTTTGTTATTCGTTACAGGAGACTTTAGATACCCAAACCACATTTATGTACGCCCATTTTATACATAAAGTATTGCTTTTACTATATTCTAGTGCTAACTACTTAGGTACTAAGTTCTCACGTATAGCTACTTAAAAAGATCATAGATGTATAGAACATCATATTATTTGAAGTGGGTAGGTCGAGATTTTTTATCTATTGACTATTTAACATCACTATCACCTGGATCATATTTGCCAGTGACTAAACACATATCGACCTATTTTCACCACATCTGATTTTTAGATCAATTCGTCAGAATCTGCACAAGAAGTAGGCAATTTCTACGCTTGGAACAACAACGACGTAATGAAGCACATGATGAGACATTGTTATAAAAATGAACGTCAAAGGAAAACGTTAGATCTGGACATATCGACGATTTTGTCGGGTCCAAGGATACGTTTTAAACCAGCTGGTCAACATGAAATAGACAGTCGGTTGGTATAAAATCAAGCAATATTATTTATTTATTCAAATACGCATTTTTTACATATTTTTTATTTTGTGTAGCACATTATTAATGGCAAGCTACTTGGGGCACATCGCGCAAGTCGCTCAACTAATAAATGAAAAGAAAATACATCCAGATATCGCAGACGTTTTGGGAAATACAGCGGTAATGTATGCGACGGTTCGTATTTTATTTCAATTAAGTATGCTAGTGATCATGTCTTTAAGTTCTACGTTATTTTATCCTAATTTTCCGTAGTGTGGTGAAAGAGCTGAAATTGTACACTTATTGGTCGAAGCTGGAGCTAACGTTAATAGCTACAACGATTCATGCTGTACACCTCTAGGAGTAGCATTGATTAAGCTTGCTTGTGCCCAAAAAGACATCCCAATGAGTTCTGTGCTTCAGGCACTACTACCTACATACGTCGCACCTACGTCGCGTAAGTTATTAATATAATTATATTATTTGTTCATACTTCAATAATTGTTTCATTGACGTATATTTCTCACGTAATAGCACCCACAGAACCAGTTTTTGAATGGCTGACATCACGAGATCCACAGTCTCCTAGTGTTGGCCCAATGTTAAATAAGAGTCCAAGCAAAACTAATAGGAGTTTGAGTTCAAAGAAAATCAAATCATTAGCTTCTTTAAAAGAACAACCAGGAGGAAAGAAGAAGTCCGAAGCAGCACCTGTAAAAGTTCCCGAACAAACCTCGGACGAATCATTTTCTGAAGAGAAAAGAGTGTATAATAATATAAATCGTGAGTTTTCAATTAGAGTTAATGACGTCTATCAAGTCATGAGTTTAAATCCTACCCCTTACTTATTTGAAGTGAATGATATGATCAAAGAAGTAGATGCTAGTGAGGAAGATCATAAAAAGATACCTGATAAGAATCCAAAGAAAGTCATATCTAAAGTTTTAAAAGAAGCAACTAAACCAAGTAAGGACGCAATGTGGCAGAATGATAAAGATGAAAATAAATCAGTCGATAGTGCAGAAAAGCAAAGAAGAGATTCGTAAGGCTATTTTCCATCGTTATATTATTTCAATATTTATTAAATATCGTCACTATGGGTGAATACACACTAGCATTTAATGAAGGCGTTTGATTATCGTATTTGCAACGCAGGTTTAGTATTATTCATTGAGTAATATGAATATCATTAGCAAACTGGAATTCGATTTTACATGACGCTGCGCATACGTCGCGTATACGAGGCGTTGTCACGCCGTCAGCTGTGCGAAAACATCCAACAAACGCCCCCGTCTGAAAAATGCTAGTGTCTTAAGGAATCTCACATGAAGCACTTACTCTTATTTCGTTTTAAAGGTTGACGAGAATAATGGCGACTATATTTCAATTGCTATCCGATGGAGCTGATCCAAAGTTAGTTAAGTGTCCACAACCAGCTCTATTTATAGCAATAATTTCTGGTTCGTCGGAAGCCGTGGCACATTTAATTTGTTATGGTGCTGATATTAATGAAGTTTTCCCTATGGTGAATTATCATTTATATCCAATATTATTTTATAAAAGTCTTAGTTGAACAAATAAATGTTTATATAATTTTAATTTCTTGGAATTATTAGATCTTGGGCTATACAGCTTTGGACATCGCCCTATCTCAGCCATTTACTTACGATAATTTAGAAATAGTAAAAGTCCTAATAGAACATGGAGCCGATGCTCAGCATAGACTTGAGTATGATACAACAAATGAATTGAAGACAGATTTCTTAGGGCCGACTCTTCTACATGCAGTACTCGCAAGAAGAACAGAGAGTGAAATTGAAGAAGAGGTTACTAACATTGTATTGTATTTACTTATCCTCTTCCGTGACTGATTGTATATCGCTTTATCTTATTTTAAAAACTTACGTTTGTGTTTGATACTGAAGTATGAAATATAATAATATACCTACTTTTCACTTCGTCGTAGATACGCCGTGAAATATTGGAATTGTTACTTGACTATAATTGCATACCAACAATGCAATTCAAAGGAAAGTCCGCTATAGATATTGCTATGACAAAGAGTATGGATATTTTCGATATATTTATCAGAAACTCGAAAACGAATCTCAATTCAGTTATCAATGACCTTCACCAAACTGTCTTAGTAAAAATGTTTTCCTTACCATTTTTTAAAACTATCGGTGGACCGGATAGATTGCAAAAGGTATCACGTAATAATGATACCAACAAAAGATTATAATAACCACAAAGTAACAGCCGAGACTAATGTAATTCGCTATGATTTTTAGATTACAGATTTACTTTTGTTTGGAGCTAATCCTCTCGTGGAATGTCAAAATGGTGAAGAAAAATATGAAAATATTTTCGTATTTGCTAAAAAAACGTTATTTGATTTAGAAGGAATTCCAACGAAGTCACCTACTCCCTCCGGTTACAAAAACTTCTTTTATCTTTTTACCAGAGCTGTACCTGATATGACTGATGTGTAATTGTACTGTGCCATACGATTACCGCACTGCAACGAACTACGCGACAGAGCGCGTGCAGCAGTATCACATTGCCTTAATTATTTTACATTGTGATTGCTTATGCAATAATCAATATATTTATAAAATTATTAATGATTCTGGTTCATTCACAATAAATTTACAATGGTTTATAATACGCAATATATGGACGAAAAAATGTCCCATGTTAAGTTACAAACACGTTCTGTCTTTATGTATGTTTTTATTTTTATCTGTATTTAAATATTATAGCTTTAGTTATTAAAACATGTACTGAACGTACTGAACTTATTAGTAGGTAGGTAGGTACTTACTGATTTAATAAAAAATAGACGCTCCTCTAAATGGTAAACCATAAAAATTTCTAATTATGTGCAGCTGGTAAGAAACTCGAGAAGTCAAAGAAAGAAGAGAAAATTTCTACAAAATCACTGGGAAGAATGGTCGATGATGTTGGTGAATACAAGCAAGCCCTGGATTTAGTAACAGAATGTGCAAGGCTGTTGCACATTAGGTGGCTACAAGCAAAACTGATCAAGGAACTCATTGACGTCGTAAATAAGTAAATAAATTGAAATCTTATTCATTATTTATGTAGATACATTAAAATATTTAATAATTTGAACTCAAGTGAATAATAATTATGAACTTATACATATAATCAAAGGTGCAAGCATATTACCATGCTGATAACGAAACTAAGTACAGGTACTAGCGTTTTTAACATAAAAGTTCTTACTAATGTTTAAAACACTATATGCAGGTACAGCCACCGCCACTGGAGCATGATACTTAAAGAATTAAAATGTAAAAAGAATATTGGACTGTGGGTTGCGCCACAACGGTGCCTGGAAATCTGGAATATTCTAGCAAACGCTAAAAAGAAAGCGTATAGCAATCGTCACATTTTAAAACATGTGCTGAACATTGTACAGTTTTGCTCGTATCGAATTATGAATATAATTTCATTCCGTAAACCCGTGACGGCCATTGAAAAGGAAATTGTAGAAAAAAATACAAGTTCTCTACTTTATGACCAAAAAGATTCTGAATCGTTAAATTCAGAAATGCTATGGAAAAGATGCTACGTTAAACCAGAATTAATAACACATGCTGTAGGTATTTTATTAACAAATTAACGCTCTATTAAAATTAAAATATCCTGCTTACCCAACTTGTGGTTGGGACATGATCTTTTGCGTACAATATTGTTGTCTCCACAGACATGAAAAGATGTCTGTGGTTGTCTCCCTGCTTTTCATTTTTTACAGAAAACTTATAGGTATTTTTATAATTGCCCGTATTCTCCAGCGATTATGTTTTGAACAATTTATACCTATATGTTTATAAATAATGGCCATTCCTACTATCTTTTAAAACAACGTGATAATACATTCATCATACTATATCTTCTTATATCTTATTCGTTTATAGTAATAATAGTTGGTATTTTTCAGGCCAAAATATTCAACGTGTGTTTTGAATGTACTTTGCCTTTATTAGAAGATAAAATAACATGTATTTCATGTAAGCTTGTTACTTTCTGCTCTTTTGAATGCATAAAAGTAAATATAAATAGAGTTAATTGCCATCCATGCAATCTATATTTAAAAGAAAAATATTTTCCTAGTAACAGTGACAGCATTCCACCAGATTTTTAAATAAGCAGGTTTAAATGGACCTATAATGCTTATTTTAAGAGCGTCTATAGCTTGTGTGTTAATATTTTTAAATGAAATTTTCAATATTATGTTTTTTTAACAAAATAAATAAAACGTTAATTTAAAGTTTTTCATTCACTATCTCTCATTTTCATTACTTATCTATATATACCTATGTACTATGTTTTTGATGCTATAGGATGAAAAAATACAATCCTTATGTATAATTATTAATTTGGATTGCTATAAATCATAGGGCCATTTTCCTTTCACGTCTACTTACATCCTTACGAATATCCTATCCGTATCCATAGAATACAAGTTACACGCGTTCGAATACAAGACAAACACCGTTTAACTTCTAAGATGTACCTTTTTACAGTTTGAAAGTAGCAAACCAGCATGCATGATGTCCAATTGTTGCAGTGGTCACTTACCATCAGGTGGATCCTGATGGTAAGTGACCACTGCCGCCCGTGCAGATCTGTTATCAACCCCAGATAAGACCAAAGTCCTACCCAAGGTTGACCGCAGATGCGTTGCTACCCCTGAGGACTAATTTGTAACGCCTGGATGAGTATGTCTCCCTTACCACACCCTTACCTTATTACTTCGTTTGTTTGTTAAACGACTAAAGACAAAAGTGACTGAATTGAGTTTAGTCGAGTGATCACAATACTGAGAAATCTACCATTGCAGGTGAAATTTATGAGTTGAAAGTGTCCGTCAGAAAACGCATTTAAAAGCGCTGTAGATATGTAGAACGTCAAAGTAAGTTAAATAGGGCAACCACTGACCACGAAGCCACCAATATTACTACCGTAACGAAAATATTATCTATAAAATTATGAATATTACATGAGCGAAGGGTCAGTGGCGTCAACTATGACCAAAGAGCAATAATATATTATTAGGCCGTGACACTGACCAATCCAAGAAGCACAGAATAGATACAAAGCATCAATCGGTCAACGAGCGGTGGCCAACGAACGGAACTATAAACCGGACATGAATAACGTTGTGGGCTTTAACTGGAACGCACCCATTGCTCTCATTGTCATATACTTGCAAGGAACTTACCACACCTTATAAATAATACAACTTGTACCACCCTTGGTATCACCTTATCTTGGGGGAATATTATAATTCCTCCAATCAACAGCCTTATAGTGTAACCACAGACATTTATTTCAAATTTCAATAGTGTTAATAACTCTATGGTTTTTGGAGGGAACTCGCAACCGGAAACGCAGGGAAACGCGAAGAGAGCCGTTTAGTTGCATCTTTTGCATTATGTTTTTTTTTAACTTGTGTTATGTTTATAGTGGTAAAAATCTTAGTGTTACGTTTATGGTGGGCTTTTTATCGTAAAGCGCATGTGTGTGGGAAAGTGATATGATGTGGTGGGAGGTGAGTTTTTGTGTTAGTTCCAAAATGCAAGTAAAATCGCACGTTGCTTTACTGGACCCAGGGCTCGGAAACCGGTTAAATATTCAAACCGGTTTCGGTCATTGACCCCAAACCGAAATCATATCGGTTAAAGGTTAACTTAACCGGTT
>DWRC01000150.1:0-10218 GCA_018250675.1 Astraptes naxos | reverse complement strand
AATCTATACAACTTAATGTTACGATGGACCATCAACTAATGTTATAACCTAGTTAAGTACTACTCTTAACATCGATGAAGTCATAACAACAAAAAGAATAGAAAGGGTCCTATCTACTTATTGCGTAAGTTAATCTTACTGTAACCAAAACCAATATTTTAAAACTTACTTCCCATATTAAGTCGGTTTAAGAGCTTTTACGGACTAAAGCACCCACTTGAGGAGAAAGAAGTACCATAGCATCATAAATTATACTTAAATAGATACTAGTTAGTTCAAGTAGTCGAGTTGAGCAGGTGGATAAATTATAAACTTTTATTCTATTTGACTTAGGACGGAAGCTTTTATGGAGCAAGATGAGCTCCCTCTAGTGGTTAGTCTATTCTGATTAAATGAATTTAGACTTAATCAAAGAAATAAAAATATAATCATCGTTAATGACCGCCATGATTATGTATCATACTATACTAATACTAATAAAGAAGAAAATATAAACATAACAATTTAAAAACACAATGAAACGAATTTTAACAAAAAGCATCAAAATAAATATGTCAAGTATAAAAGACAATATTACTTTCAACAGAAATAAACTCTTTCAACTGTATTCGCAAGAAGCTTAAAATATAAATTGAGAAATCCGATTATATTAAGAAAAAAATAAATGCCAAACTAAAAAACACATCGAAAACACCAAACTTCGACGTTAATCCATCAAAAGAAGTTTTCAATGATATTATGAAGGGAATTATGAAAAGGAACGTAAGCATCACCGCTGACAACAAAGGATCGCAAAAGGAAGCAAAGATAGGGGCATGGAAGTGCGACAGCCGAGTTTTGTAGATATTTGAACGTATATTTATATACTGTATCTGTGTACTGAAATTCATGTAAAAAGGCGTTAATTGCACAAATTACTTATTTTCAAATTATTAAATAAAAAATGGAATACCTTATTATTATGCATGAATGTAATTAAAATGGATGAATAAAACATTTTACAGTAAGGATCTTAGGGGTCAATTAACTGTACTTAATCCCTTGATTTTCATAGCATAAAATTTAAAAGTTTCAGAACAACTCGTCTATAATTATACAGATATAATAATAAAATAAAAAGTCTTGGCTCATTCCTCACACGTGTTTTTACGGGACATTCATAATGCTGGAATACGGACAAAAAGGTTCTAAACCCATAACATTCGTACGGTGGGCGCGCTCATTCCTGCAGGCCCATTCATATGACCCACCATTGTACACTGTCAATAATATGTATAAAGGACACAATAGCTATTTGATGTCATTTATATTTTTATGCGAATCTCAACGCACGCAAGACGTTCGGACTTCCGGACCATTCTCCGATACAATGGATCCCCAATGACACGACTAGTAACCGACCACAAATATTCGTGAATTGGGAACGAATTTTGACGCAATAAATTATTTCTGAACACAAAAGTCAATGCAACACGGAAGATGTACCGATGCGGTCTGCATACACACTTTTTCTTCTAGTTGCTTGGCTATAAAATTTATTATCATATCCGGTGTTTTAAAATAAACCAAGCAGCCTTTTGTACTGATTATCCTCGCTCCGGATGATAACGTATACCTTTGCTCCATGAACATACCTGTAAATAAAGAACAAAATGGTGAAAAACGGATCCATAATTTATATATACTGAAAAATACTAATGTTATATTTGGAATTAATAGGAGCTCTTATACATCTCAAAATAAAGACGTAGTTACATTTATTAGAACATAACTGGGTCTTCTGATATACTCGGAATTGTACAAATATGAATAAATTATTAAAATAATGATACATCTGATAGTTATTTTAATATTATGTATGGATAAGTCATTAGTAATGCAAATAAAAATATTGAGTATCATGACAAACAAGTTAGTGAAATCAGACCTTCGTTCGATTTTAGTCAAAACAAAATCAGAATGGCCTTTTGTTATCAATCCACTCCAATGGGTATCATATTTAGACGAGGGCTATAAGAAGTACAGTCAACAAATAAATTGAGCATCAATTTCAGTTAAAATAAATATTTATACCATCTATGGCGTTCTTGGCTTACATTTTTATTTTAGTTGTATCATATAAATAATACATGAGAATTCAGCCTTTTTGATAAAAAAAAAAGTGTTTCAAGCAACATTGTAAAAGGTAATTTAAATTTTAATGTAAAACCACTAAATGAAAACCCTCATTTGTTTTTAAATAAATAATCTTAGAATGATCATTAATAAAGATCATGGAATTAAAGTTTGAAACGGAACCAATAAAACATTAAAAGGTATCGTCATATGCAAAATAATACTTAGAGCGAGAAATTGGTAGAGAAATACCAAATAATATTTCGTGTCATTTATGAACCACTTGATGATTCAGTTTCATCTCATCGACACTTTAAATATCGAAATCGAGTACCAATTATATTTTTACATCAGACTGTTTTTAATTAATCGAGTCAAACGAATACAATTAACTCAACAAATATTATTCGGCAAATTCCATTCTCACTAATTGGTTTACTTTAGCAGATGTTGTGGTTTTAACCTAGAAATTGTTTATCGCTTCTGAAGCACAAACTAATTAGGGATATTTATTATCGGAATGAGTGTAAATAAGAAACAAAATCATTCGGATCCAACTTACAATGCAAATCGATGAGGATTAAATCAATAAAGGGATGCAAACATCATTTTCAATTTCGATGGTAAACATTTTATCAAAGCTTGAGGTATTTTGTTTAATCGAGGAAAAACATTTCATGATAATGAGGGAATTTAAACAAATTTAATAGGAAGGTAGTGTAAACAATGTGAAACGTGAAAATGTAATACTAGGTACAGTAATAAAAATAAAACGTACGTTTGTATTGGAAAAGAAAAGTTTATATTCATTAATGTAGCTCATATATCATATGTTTGTTCGCAATTCTTATTGTTTCACTCAGATGTATAAGTTACATACATTCAGGTTCAAATTTCAGCTTTATGAGGACGAAAAGATGTTCAGAAATTATGGCAAATTATCTATGAAAAATTCAACAGTTTCACCTTTTTCTCAAACCGTACTCGCGAAAAGAGGACAAAGGATAGTGTGTTTCCCCGCTAAATAACAGCATGATGCCCTGGAATCGTGTTACATGACGACTAGAGTTACATTTAGTACGATATTTCTATAGACCCCTTTAGCGTTGAAAAGTCTTAAAACCTGTATGAAACAGGCGTCTCGTTGGGTAAAAAACAGGAGCTTGGGAATATGACATAAGAATTCCAGTCGCGATTCTGCTGAGAAGTATTTTCTCGGAGGATTATGAATCAAATGGTAACTGTTTTGTTTTTTCTGCTCAACAACACAACATGCTCCTGAATTTTTCTTGTTTCTTCAATGTAGTAAATGGCACTTATGTCTGCAATCCTTTCATTCCAATTAAAATCATTTCTATACACTGGAAATTACTTGGTTCTGGTACTTCTATGGTCCTTGGATGTTCTTTATTAATAGGTACAGATAACGTTACTAAGATAACTTTTGAAACCAAAGTACGCATGGGTACTTGTGTATGGTATATATGAGCACACATATACTTTGCCCATCAATTGTAATTCAAAACATCCATCTATAATCACAAGAGTCGTCAAAAACAAATATACTTTTAAAGAAGTTAAACTATTGCCATATTTTGTTATGGATACCATTTTATTATAGTAGTTTCTAAACGAATTATTCTGAGCCTCATACCATAAAATATGGCTTTACTCTGGATTACTTAACTGAATTATCTTTTAGGTCAGCGCTGTCTCCCAAATTGTCAACATCTTTATCTCTTTCCTTCCCACCTTATGTATATATTTTTTCTCTCTATCACTCGCTTGGATATCTCATATACAAAGCCACTTGTTCCACTATCTTCATAGCATAATATGTTATATATTTTATTTAATAAATTGCTGCATAATGTAACATATCAAGACGTGTATGTAAATAGAATGATAAGTTCGTAACATGCGATAAAATTTGATTAAAGTAAAATAATAACCAAACATTAATAAAAATCATAAGAAACAAATTAACTTAATTTAATTAAGAGAGAAATTCCATGACCATTTGTGAGATACGTAAGTTGAAAAAGTACGGATAACATAAAACTAAAGATATCGTCAACGAAAAACCATTTATTGATATAGTTCGATGAGAAGCGGTTTACGATGGCGTTAAAGAGTACAACATGCCACCGTCAATAGCTTCTAGTCTGACAAGTGGGTCATACCGGTGCTTTACGACAAAAGCTAACAAAGGACAAGTAAACAAACATCATGATCCTTAGCGTCAAGTAACTCGATATGAAGACGTTCCGCTCCCCTACGTACGTTTGTTCGACAATTTTTGCGTGCACGAAATATGGATGAATGATAAATCGGCTTCTTCCTGTAAATGTTTTCGAGTTTATGGTGTCATATTTTTGTTATCTCACAGATCGGTACTCGTTGTGTTCTATATTATTTTGTGTCACATCGAGAATCGAGTGACTTTACTACGTTTTATTTTGTGGAATAAACAAAAGTTCAATCTTTTGTATATTATTTACATCGTAGACACTCTTCAAAATAGATGCATAGTTTCTTAGGAAAACACTGCAACTCATCCCCTGAATTGATTCCTCTTATCTGTTTCTATGACATCTATGGGAATAGAGAGTGATGATATTCCACCGTCCAGTTAAACCACGTCATCAAATAACATCATCATCGTCAACCCATTATTTTCCTAGTCCATAGTCTACCGTGCTGGCCAAGTGTGAATTGGTAGACAAATAATAACAACTTACAGAAGCATACATATTAATTTTAACATTTTATATTTTGAATAGTTTTATCCATTCTCTAGATATTTTCTATACATCAGATATTTTATACTCAATCATATTAAATATTTACATAGATATGAAATTTGGTATTTAGGATACATGAGAGAATGTATATAAAAGCTAATATTATTTTGACTTTAAAATGATATAATATCGCTATTAACAGTAAAAAAACAGCTATGTATTAATAACGAAGTAAACATTTGGAAGCAATTTCCGCAGTGCTAAAGCGTCAAACAAATTTATTGAAGCATCTTTTAAAACAACACTTCAATCCATTCCAGTTTTAATTTTGCCTCATTTGGTCGGAATGAATTTTCTATCTCCATTTGTGCATAAACCTGACACTGGAATAAAATCCTATTTTCATTTCCGTGCAAAAAATGAAAAGTATGAAAAGTACACTCAACTGAAGCCGTTAGTTTAATGTTTTAAAAATAACCATCTCTTTGTCTAAATTACTAACGAGAATTAAAATGTCTGTCGTTGGCACTACTTCTATATTAATAAATTAAATTGAATCTAATAAACTTCCAATTAAAATTGCTTTTGCGTATACAGCTAAATTATTTGCTAGTTTAACTGTTTAGTTTTGTTATTTATCGGTTACTGTAAAACTATTTTTAAAAAGATGATACTTGAATTCGTCTTCTAATATTATTTTGAAGACTACATAAAAAAACAGTTCACCGATAAAATATAGGTATAAAATAATCGTCCTGCGTTATATTGTCTACAAAGTACAAATTAATAGCATTACGCCTATACAGTTACCCCATCCCAAGTTATTCAGTGGCGACGGAAACTGCGAAAATCTTCTTTTTACCCAATCAAAGGGCGCTTGATTTAGCGTAAAAAGCGCTCAACCCCAAAGAACGTCAAGTGCAAAAAATTTGATAAGACACTTGTCGTAGTGGCAGTTGAGAGCGAGAAGTTTTATTTTTCATGAGCTGGAAGTAGCAAATGAGCATGCTGTCCACCTGATGGTAAGTGGTTACTGCCGCCCATGGACATGTATAACCAACCCCAGATAAGATCAAAGTCCTACCTGAGGTTGACAACAGGTGCGTTGCTGCCCCTGAGGACTGAGTTGGAACCCCTCCGATAAGTATGACTCCAGACTGACTCCTGACTCCAGTACCACACCCTTCGGACCAGAACACAGCAGTGCTTGACACTGCTGTTATTAGGCAGAAATAGGTGAGGCGGTGGTGCCGCCAGAGTCGAACAACAAAGAGTTCTACCATCTTTAAACATTTACAATAATCAGGATTATTATCGCCGTCAATCGCCGATGCTAAAAGTATCAAATCTGCTCTCATTGCAAATGTTTATCAGCAATCATCCTTTGCACGTGAGACGTGTACCTAAAATTACGTAACTCTCATAATGAAACGGGTTTATGCCGCTCGTTCCTCGTTTTCTATAAGACAAATACCTAAAGGTACGTTCGGAAGGTAAAAAAATCTATACCGTAATAAACACTGGAGTTTATTGAGATTTTTTTCGCCCGATATTTCTGTATCACTAACTCCATTCGTACGGCTCTTGTCGAACGTGTGTAAGCCTCATATCGGATTAAGGAGTTTTTTGTTTCTCTTTTTATACCTTTTTCTTTTTGTTAGGTATAAACTCAGACCAAAAAAGACGATATGGCTTGATGGGCGTGGTAGATTGCTTAATTATTGCGATTCTGAATTTTCAATGATCAGTGTAAATTTTTTTATGGGGCGTATTTTCGTACCAATTTCTCTGACAGTTTTCTTTATAGCACGCGTTCTTAACGTAAATTGTATGTGTGTAAGTCTTGCCTACGGAACATAACGAAAATTGTCTCAATAGTAGTCTCGGTAGTGCTTTGATATTACTTGAGATACTCAGTCTATCTTTTTGGTCTGAGGGCATAAAAAGATTAGAATGTTTTAGTTTTTTAAACGGTTAAGTCGCGCGGAAATATTTGAATTGATGCAATTGTGGGGTACTTTTAAGCTGGAGGTATGAATAGGGTTTAGTAGTTGTAAATATACTTTTTTACTTGTAATCTGTTTATTGTATATTTTATTCTTGCATGTGTGTTATAATATACACATAACTAGGTTTTTCACGCGGTTTAGGTCATGAAAGTAACATTAGAGCCCTTTATGGTTAGACTCCGGCGGCACCATCGCCACACCTATTTCTGCCTTATAACAGCAGTGTTCAAAGCTGTTGTGTTCTGGTTTGAAGGGTGTGGTGAGGGAGACATACTTATTCGAGGCGTTCCAACTTAGTCCTCAGGGGTAGCAACGCATCTGTGATGGACCTCAGGTGGGATTGTGATTTTATCTGGGGTTGATTACAGATGTCCATGGTCCAGATGGCCACTTACCATCAGGTGGGCTGCATGCTCATTTGCTACTTCAAACATCGAGATTATAAAAGTCCTCGATCAAAGTAGAAGTTCTACGTTTAAATTTATATGGATTGTAAATACAAGTTTATTACAAGCCCACCTTTATCCCAACCAGCCAATTATTGATACAGTCAAAGAGCAAGATCATAAAAATCCAACACTCAAAGTACGAAGTTCTACGTTTAAATTCTCATGGATTGCAAATACAACTTTATTACAAGCCCACCTTTATCCCAACCAGCCGATTATTGATTCGTGCAGTCAAAGAGCAAGGTCAATAAATTCATTACCCGGCTATTACAATAAATCAACAATAGAGACAAAACCTACAGCGGAACACGGGTTACCCGTCTCGTCCGTCTCTTTCTAAATCACGGCGGGAGATAAAGAGCTCCGATTTAGACAGCCCGTGCTGAGTAAGGGTTGTCAAAAATGTATTAAAATTATTTCAATATTTGTTTAGAAAATAATACATCGCCTACCCAAAGTATAATATTTTCTCATCCGATGTACAGAACCCCACAAAATCATATTCCTACTCCACCACATTTAAAATCTTAACTCTAAAGACAGTCTCAGTGACTCCAAAGACAATTCTGTTTACATGAATGAACATTGAATAGGAGTGAATTGAAATACACTGAGTTCAAAGATAAACTATTTGCATACATGAATAATAACGCAGTACAGAAAGCGTCACGTACCTATACGTTATTTCACATTCGTTTTGATGTTACTAACCAGTAGAGATGGGCCGAGTACCAGATTTATTGAGATACACCGTGATAACTTCTTTTTAGAGATTCTAACAAAAATGTGTATGAATTCTACTAAATCCACTAAAATCTTATTAAAAATTAATTCGTCGTTAACCCATTATTGTCTCACTGCTGGGTACGGGTCTCCTCTTGAGTGAGTGGCCATAGTCCACCGCGCTGACCAAGTGCGAATTGGTAGTGTTCACACACCTTTGAAGACTTTTTTAAAAATAAATCTCAGGCATGCAGGTTTCCTCATGATGTTTTTCTTCGCCGTTAAAGCAAGTGATAATATATTTTTTTAATAACTTCGAAAAGTCAGAAGTGCGTGCCTGGGTTTAAACCTCGGACCCCTCGATTGAGAGACCGAGTTTCAACCATTAGGCTATCACTGCTCAAAAAATCCGTGTTCCTATGTATACCTGTTGAGATACCGAGAATTATTCATTTGTACTTTTATCGAACCGAATACTCGGTCGAATTATTTGGATCAGTAAAACCGTGCGAGCTGTACCTACCTACTTTCCTACTCGTACTCCACCATCAGTCACAAATAATAATTATATCATTGGAACTATTGTTTTTAGTATGAATAGCTGTTACATTTAAATGTTGCAATTTTTTACGAATAAAGTATATTTCAATCAAATACCTACTCGTGAGTTGTCTCAAACGGGCCGAGAGTGAGTACTGAAAATACAGCAAATGTACAAAGTAATGAACGACTAGGTACTCTAAGCAAATTTACTATCCCGTTATATTAGCTTTATGTGTACTGAAATGTATATCCTTTAGAGATTTGTATAATGGGGAACGTGTTTGATAAATAAACAAGAAAGGTCCCTATTGTACGAACAAAATATGTCGAGAGTCGTAAACACTTACAAAAGGTTCTTTTGATCAATATTCCTTTTCCAAGCCTGAAACATCTCTAACTGGCGATTCTCATAAATATTATACAAGAGTATCTCCTTTCTGAAGTCGCAAACGATCTGCCAAGTTAAACAACATTAAGGACGTTTGTCCTTGGGTGGTAGACCATTAGGGGCACATTTTTCGAAGTGCTTCAATGCTTAAACTTCGGAGAGCATATTATGAAGGCCTTTATCGCTATCTACTGCATCGATTACGTAGAATCGGAATTTCTATATACCTACTTGAATTGAATTTGTAAGAAGTAAATGAAGTGAAAAAAAAGTAAGTTTGTTCATGTAGTTCAAGATAAGTAAACAAATATACAAATATGAAGTTAATTAAAATTTTAGTTTGAAATAAAGTCAAAAGCACTTTCCTAAGAATCGCATTCAGCATTCCAGCAGTCATTACACTATTGAACCATAAGTCATAGAATATTACATGACGTGTGTATTACCTACACAGAGTATGCCATAGCATGATACTCAGCACACTCAGTATAGTTAAGATTGTAAGGTCACATTTATAATGTTTTATTGCGGTATTTTACATTAAAAACATTTAAAAAACGGCTTAAAAATCGTTTACTATATTAAAATACTAGACCTTTAGGTATTATTGGCCGTATTCGGGATTCAAAAAAAGATAATTCGAGTCGGAAAAGCAACAAGCGGAGAAGTTTTTATGTCATCGTTGACAGTCTTGAAATTTATGTGTAATGTAATAACAGAACATAAGATATTCAATGAAGAAATGGAACTAAATTGAATTATGGAATTCAGACGGATGAGGAAGATGATGTAAGGTGAACTTGAAATTGATTAAAAGAACTGGATGGATAAAAGTCTTTCATTGGAGATACCTACTCGATGAAGCATTACGTAAAAGTTTGTAAAGTTGAAACTTAACTTTACACAAGCATAAAATTCGTCAATTGTGAGTTACCCCAACACTTGAAAACTTTCTAGTGTTTACCTTACTGAGTCTAACGTGCTACACACAGTCAGAGTGATGTTCAGAATACATTTACGTCCACTGTTTTTAAATTAATGTTTTATTAAAATTGATTGCAGAATAGACTGACTACCGATCATTATGAAATTTTGCACACACATTGCATTGAAGGGTGCAATTTGTAATAAATAAATATAACGGTTTTCCTTCTGTAGTAGCAAACGAGCATGCAATCCATCTGGGTAAGTGGTTACTGCCGCCCATGGACATCTGTAACCAACCCCAGATAAGATCAAAGCCCTAC
>DWRC01000149.1:0-10221 GCA_018250675.1 Astraptes naxos | reverse complement strand
GCTAGCTGTGTTTCCTTGAAATATCATTTCAGTACCCCAATATATTTAAGAAACTAACATGTGATGGTTCTGTTAAGGGTGCAGTTTTAAAAGGCATTTTATTATGAGATTAGATAAAAGCATTTTCTTTTATTTATAGCGTAAAAACGATAGATGTAGGTGTGAGAACCTGAAGAAATAATTAGTGAACTATAAGAGTATGTTTTTAATTTAGCCCAAATTTAATTAATAGTTGAGTAATTTTCACAAGGGACAACAACAATAACTAGCTAAAACAGTTGGTTGGAGCGCTAGACATTAGGACAAGGGGCCGCACGCGTTCTCCCGCCCGCTTGCCGCAGCGCTCGTTTATTTGCGCCTTCCCAGCTCTTTTGTTATGCCCTGTCGCCTGTGTCTGCTTTGAAAAATTGTAATGCAGCGGTATTGTAGACGCGACTTGCCGCGATTGTGCGCACTGCACTTTAGCTACACCTAACACTGCACCCTCGAATTTATGCACTCAACCCTTCTACCTGTATTTATTTCTAATCTACACTTTTGCGCCGTTAATTTTTAGGGGGTTGTTTACAAAAGTGTTTTAATCAATAAAGCTAAAAATCTGGTCTCGTTAAAGTAGGTAGTATAACGTTCATTACGTTTTGACGCAATAATTCATATGAAGCCAAACCATCATTCATCATACTTGTAGCTTAATGGCGATAAATAGAATTGCTAATATTATTTCCCTGGAATAAAAGTGTAATGCATTGCCGGTAATTCTGGGTCGATAGATCTATAGTTGCACCTTTGGAATATTTTAAACTCTACTTATCATAAGACTCAAAGATGAATGAATGGATTGGATGTTTAACACTCCTTAGAAAGAATATACACCTATAGATGATGTAGAATTATACAAAATTATTTTATCGGCGAGTGTATTACAAGGTTGTAGTTTACGTTTGTTTATAAACCACGGACTTTCTTACTCCGGTAGATACAAACATTTGCCGGCATGGTATCCTGCAAATAATGTGCAGCTATTTGTTTGCTCTCCCAAACAAAAATGTAGACTAACATTATTTACATCAGCTTAATGTTTGTTATATTATGGGGGTTATCATCGCATTTCAAGTATTTTGTATTCTTTACTTTATAGAAGTAATTTAAATAATTTGCAATGTATATAAGACTATACCTACTTAAAAACATGTACTAAAACCACATAGATTATTTTAGAGCATAATACATATTTACATTATGAACTTACATTTATTATATATAATCACTATTTCTGATAACATGTAGAGTTATAGTCCTTGAAACAGCACAACGCTTTCAACGATGTCTAATATGTCACGGCTGAAGTTTGGGAGATCGCTAGAACTCATTTTGGTTTTGCCTTGAATCTGGCAACTACAAAAATCGGTCAAGATTCTACTTACGTATTTACATGACCACCTAGCACAGGTACTGTACTCACAAACATGACATTCCTTTTATGACTTATTGTGGATTATTTTCACTATCGTATGTCTGTAATATCGTAATGTCTTTTATAAAATGTCACATATGCATAGTGGAGGGTCCCGGTATCCGACACCAGTGTTCGTGTGTATAACGCGGAGAACGCGGCCTGTGAAGGTGAAGGCGGAGCGCACGAGCCATAGAATACATTAGCCGCCACCACCAGTGTTGGCGTCGGAACGTTGTAATATATTTCACTAGCGGTCATTTTCGACAATTAACCACATAAAATAAGTGAAATTATGCATGCGGCCGACGACGGCGTATATCACGTCCAGTTACGGGGCACGATACCTACCCACCTGTATATTCATTATTCAAAGAAAATGTTTCGCTCGGCCAGGCCTCGTCCGGAAGCGCGGGCTCTGTTCGTGTGATTGATGGAGAGCTCTTTATTTTTACTATTCTTTTCTGTATATGTGAGCTTGTGCATTCCTTATGTCTTCCTTCATACATGAACAGTCGCAATACGTCCTATGAAATAATGCTATCTTGTGTGTATAAATATTGCACTCTGCAAGCGTCGTTATTAATTTACTAGCTTCTACTTTCGTGACACATTCGTGTAGACATTTTTAAAATTACAACTTCCCATGTAGCGCTATAAATTCCTATTTATTATTTCAAATTTGTGACATTAACCCCCTTCGATTCTGTTTATTAGTGCTCGTTATGGTATATAGTTCCAATGTCAATAAAATTCAAAAGTACTATTAAATAGCAATCTGAAGTACCGATGCTGACTCAAGATTAAAGTTGCATGAAAATAAATAGATGTCACACCGGTGTCCATTTCGGAAGGGAACTGCAAGACCGTAGCACGATAGGACTACGAACTCTTTATGTGTGAACTTTATAGACCAGCTCCAAAGATAGTCCAAAACTTGCTAAACTTGACTTACTAAGACTATGATTTGCTCATATTGACTAAATAATGGATATTCAGCGGGAACGTTTTTACGTGATATTTTGTGGCTACTACAAAATTATGTATCTGTAGTTAAAGGAACATTTTAATAAATACATTGGCGTAGGTACATTGTTGCTGATTGATATATGTTTACTTCAGGCCGCTGCATCATTCTACATAAGAATATGTTCCGAAACTTGTGTGCAAAATGACGAATTTATAACATTTACATTTCGTCGACACGTTATTTTATTCAATGTAATATTTTATACGTATACAAGTTCTTTTATATATATAATTTATTCGTAAAAAAGTTCATAACATAAAATGCATCCGTTATGTGTGACCGTTATGTCAAACAAAATTTAAAATTTTAATACATATCAGCAAATAACCTAAACGTGTGCAAATATGTATTCTTACGTGGTGCTTAAATGCCTTTCCTGAGTAAGCCTCCGCTTCAACCGGACCTCTCAAACCGTCGGATTCATTTTCTCTTGCAATTTCCTACAATTTCCGGACAGCGTTTTGGTACGCTCACGTGCTGGAAAATTATTTTCCCGTTGATAATACACGTGTCACGGTTGTTACTAACGCTCGTGCTTATTTTAAAAATATTCTAATTAGCTATACAATTATCAATATAATTGATTCGCATCAATTTATGTTTTCATGTACTATTACACATATTTTGATGAATATAGGAGAATAAAAAGTATCAAGTTCAAGTGCGAGATCAACGTCCTGCCAGTTGCCGCCTGGCGCATTACGCAACACGCAAAAGCGGTCGCTGCACATTCATTCAAGCCTCGCGCGAGAGCCTTGTAGCAATATCATTGTTTGTTGATAATTGATGCGTTTGTCTTTTCCATTTGCATATAAATACCTACGCAGTACCGATGCACATGATAATTACGTGTAGCAGCGTTACATCAAAAGAAAGTCACCCTTTTATCTGACAGTTGTCTGTTTTAAGATGTGTGCTCATTCCCATCCGGCATCACCTTGAGGTGTGCGTGAATCAGCAGACGGCACGCTCACCGGTGTGACGGCGGTAGTTCAAGAATAGAGTGCGATCTATTTAGGAGTCCACTCCGTTTGTTTGCCAGCAATATGTGTCATTGTTAACTAATTTAAGTAACAGCAACTGCCAGCTGTTACAACACGACGACGTGTAATAATATTGCTTCACAAGGGGATTCCGATGCGGCATGTGACTCTTTGAACCAAACGACCTCTGCAGCATTCATCAAATCTGGCATCAGATTTTTCTATGTATTTAAAACCAGATCATAAATCTATCAAAGTCCACGTGCATGAATTAAAATCGCTAGATTGTTTTTACTTATTGCATTTACTTTATTTTAGTAATATTAAAGTGTACCTTCTACTTCGAATTGAACCATTATTTTGTGGTTAAGAACGTCTTGAGAGCATTTGCAAATAATATTGCAATTATTTACTTTTGCCTTTTCAAGGTATGAAAGTTTACTTCTTAAAATAAGCAATTTATATGCATCGGACGTAACGAGCTCAATAACGAGTCTTTTAATTTTTTAGTGAGGTGGGTCGTGTTAATAATATTTTATTAATTAATGTGAACGGAGGCTTGCACTGTCCGATACCCGGCGACATTATCGCTGGAGAGTTGCGTAAACATCAGAATGTAAAACACGATACCGTTTAGCCGGTTAATTAATTGCCGTGACCGGGACTCCGGGAGCCGGGAGCGAGCGTCGTTCGTCGTGGGCTTGTTATGGAAATAATGAGTGCGATCGCCTATTGCACAAGTTGTTCCGGAACCGCACCGCTTACTCCCTTTTTTGTTACTTTTCTGCGGTCACCACTTTAATATTTCCAATATCCTTCCCTACTGATTTACCTCTCCATTTTCTCGTACACCGATATAACCTCTTTTACAGTTCTGTATTCGGAGCTAAAAAAAGGAAGATAAAATTGTATTAGTATCTTTGATTTGATAAGACGGGCGAGGAAATGTGACTTTGTTGCCAAGACGTGAACATGCATACACGGGAGCTTATTACAGAAAAGTTATGCGAAATATCAACGTGCAAACGTTTACGTTCAAAAGTTGCGCACATATATTTTATCCAAAATTGTTTAGTAAAATGGATAAAACTGTTCGTTGCATTGTTTTGTTTGGTTTGAGATTAAGGTTATATTTACCATGTCACGTGTAAAAGATTATGTTTTAATAGTTAGCCAGCCTAAGTGAGCAGTTCTATTTCGCGCACGGGTTTATTGGGGTTCCGTGATTGAAGCTACCTGTGAGACGCGTCACTTGATTTAATTAAAAGACGCTTTACCACCCATTCCGTCGACCCGACGCCAAGTAAGGCACCTCGGTTAATTTCGACGCGAGTCATTCCGCACAAGATTTATCTCAATATTGGACTCACCTTACACTGCCTTCCCTTAACATACTGTTATATTACTGCGGGTATAATAGGTGCACGTGAAGCAAGAGTACATTTTCAAATAATTAATTTGTTACGTACAGTTCACTTAAAAATATTGATGTTTCATATTTGGTTCCATGTAAAAGACGGTTCTGAGGTTCGTTATTTTTAACAAGAGGAATAGCTTTTTTATAAGTAAGAAAAAGGGTAAATTGACGCAGGAAAGGTAGAATCTCTTAAATCCTGCCAGTGATTGCATCATTTGGTCGAGATAGTCGTCATATTTCACTGTTGAACCTCTGACTTACAATTTAACAAATGGTCTACATTTGTTAGAATTGTGGTCGATTCCCCTTTTCAACGAGCTTGTATCTTTTGAGCTAAACATTAGTGCTGATTTACGAACTGTGCTATATGTTTTTAATAGGTGCTATAACTAAAACAATAATATACGCCTCTAAAAAAATTCAAATCACGCATAGTCAGAAAAAAGCGACGGTTAAAATTATGTTAATCTTATATTCAAAAATATTTCAGTCAAGAGATGAGTTAAGTGGATATTGTTACAAATCTTGAACTTCATTGCACACTCTTACTTGTAAGTTCTTCTGAAAATCTTTATTCATAAATGTTTTGACGTTTGAGTGCGAAGTTTGCTCATTTATTCCCATAATTTAACAAAAATGTGCGAAGAAAAAATATCTTGCAATAATTAGATTGAGATTTTTGTAAATTCTTTGGTAAATTCATTGTTGGCGTCTAATGCGCTACTCTTGTTGGCCGTCATCACGCGTCGCGGGAGAAGTTCGTTATTAATTCATCGCCTCTCAACTTGGCCGCTTTTACTCGCATTACCTTTCCCATTCGTGAAACGATAAACCATTTTAGACTATAGGTTTTAAGCTGTTATTCTACTACTGTACAATTACATTATATATATATTTACATACTCTATCATTTTATCACTTCTAATATACATACTATAATATACTACATATGTTCATGTTTTACGTTTTGAAGTATGGTTATGTGCTTTTTAAATTATCCAATATTCCTTGTCTCCACTGAAATAATGGCTGAACTAGAATAGCGACTCTAATAAATCTTGGTGTCGATTATGGTGAACCACAATCGGCAATCACATGATGGCCAAAAAGCGTCCACGCGATGTTGATTGTGACATTGTCTGATCCGGGCGGGCGCCGCGGCGGGCACCACCGTAGGGCGAGCGGGCGCATCGCGGCCGCCACCCGCATTTGTGATGCAAATTGCTGCGCCCGCCGCGGAGCTCCGATGCGCTTCACGCCTTACCTGTTCCACCCAACATAATTATTGTGAAAAATATTCATTTGTCCGCTTTTAAACTCTCATTACCATAACTTTGCTTTCTACCGCGCGCTACGCGAACTGAAACCGTGTTTTAGTTTTAGTCTCCTATTCGGCTTGCCTCCGATATTCCCTTATTCGTGTAAGCTAACACCTTTATCGGTTCGTTGGCTGTAATGGGAGGAATTCAATAGCTAACTGACTGCAAGAAGTCCGTGTGAAGTTTCGTGAGAACCCAAGAGTCGTTTGGTACCCGACTGAACGTTATCATATTACAAACGATTTCGCAAAACGAATAAATAAGAACGGAGGCAAGAAGCGTGCGGTGAAACCGAGTCAAAGCGTGGGTATTAGAAACGCTCCGATTACCACGCTGAGAAGAGCTGCCTCCGTGTCGCTGTTGTACTTCAATAGTGCGTTTCTTTACCTGCATACCGTTTCTTAACCCGATACTTCCTTTTTTATTGAAACAAGACAATCACGTTCAACATTTATCAGTGAAACAAGTTACATGATTTAAATTAGTAAATGATCATAAGTCATTAAATAAGTGGGTAAGCTGTAGACGCGGATACCGGTACCGCTGCTGGCCTGACCGCGTTCCACTAACGGTATCCAATCCGAAGTATTTCTCCGGCCCGTGGCACACTTCGTGCGTACATTCACCTCAACCATCTTACTATCTTCGCTTTGCATAGCATTGCCTTCGTTTGTTGTGTTAGTGCAATTATTTTAATTAATAATGGTACAGTTACCTACATACATATATACTGATATGTTCTACCTATATGTATTTATATATCTACACCTCTTACTATAGATTAGTTAGATATATTTTTCATCCAAACTACGTCATATATTGAATTGAGATCAAAGTACCGTTAGAGTTCGACGGCCTTCTCGTGACAGTTAAGTAAAAGTTTTTAAGTTGACCAAAATAGCATTCACCATTAGTGCTGAGATCTTAAAGGAAACATTTGCATATTTTTCTTCTATATCAACATAACAATGTGCTTAAAATTTTAATGCGGCAAACGAAGATGTGGTTTATAGGTACTAGATCTGTAGTCGCATTTAATAATAATAATTATGATGATGTTGCGTTAAATAATAATCTTGTGTTCGTTATAATAATGATCCATAGGCTTTTTGTTGTAACTTGGAATTTTCATCTTTTTCAATATTCATTGTTTGAAAAAAATATTTAAAATGTAATTATGTTATTTATAAACTCTTTATTTAAAAGGTTTGACGATAAACAAGCGATTTAAGGAAGCCATTTCGCTAGCCCTCCACCACCTCAAGCGATATAATTACATTGGCTTCCTTTCTCCTTTCCTTCATTTTCTTGAAATTAACTTGTAATGTCGAGATAAGTGAAAGTTTTGTTTTCGTTTTTGGCATAAAAAATAAAAATATCGTGCAAAGTGTATTGCTCATTTTTCATAGGGTTAACGTAGACTTAGAGGGCGCTAGTAGGGGATAAGAGCCAAGAGGCGGTTGCGTTATGGTCCTGTTAGCGGAAATTGGAGCGAAGGTGCGAGCCGAGGAGCAACGTGGCACTTCATTACGCGGCCTCGTTACCCACCAGCGTCGCTCCATCTCGAAACCACGCTTCATGTATCGTAACCACGCCACGCTCACCAAATTCTTTACGACCTTTGTTGATGTTTTACTACCCATTCTGCACACTTTGTAGGCACATTTTATACATCATATTTTATCATTTAGGTTTTATTTCGCCGAAATTAAAGTTGTACCTACGTGAATTATTGGTTTTACGAATAAAATTCTTATACCTACCGGTGTAAGCCGTGGCCCGTTTTCTTGCGTGCGTGTGATTACCTGGCTCGTATTGCTGTGTAATATATTCATATTTTCACCACCTTCGCATCCTTAATGTTTCGTTTCCTCCTTTGTTTTCTATGGACTGCCTTTTATGCAGCGTTTTAAATTGCTTTGTATGTTGTGGAGCATTGTTATTTTAGCTCAACGAGTCTAAGGTTTAGTGTACGTATAAGTGTTTGTTTTGGAAAATACTAGGTATCTTTTAAAGTTTTGGTGCAAAGGATCTTCATATGGAAGCCGTAGCGTGGCAAGATAAGGGTGTCTTCCGTTTCCGCCTTGTGCATTCTCGTTCAGCCTACTAACATTCGCCGAAACGAGAGTCTTGCCTCAGCCTTCTGCCAAATCGATTTGTGTCATATAATGTCATAAACCG
The DNA here is from genome assembly GCA_018250675.1 of Astraptes naxos. Classification (NCBI taxonomy): domain Eukaryota; kingdom Metazoa; phylum Arthropoda; class Insecta; order Lepidoptera; family Hesperiidae; genus Astraptes; species Astraptes naxos. Next base: position 1,838 of record DWRC01000149.1, on the reverse strand, counting down.
ACATGCTACTTTGGACACTCGCCATTGCGTTGCACATATTAATGAATTACTTGTTTTGTTAATAATGTAGCCGGTGTATGCGTCCAGAGATTATAAATCTTCGGATTAAAACAACTAGAACATTGAATCTTATTTATAGTTCGTATTCTGATAGCGGACATAACATTTGTAATAGGACAAAATATTTTCTTGTTATTGTGATAATGTGACCAATTTACTTTTTTGGAGTTTTAGTTTAATTTTATGTATTTCTATATCGCATGTTTTTTGAATTTCATTTAAGACTAGCTGTTTTCGACGACGACCCTCGCGGTTTCACCCGCGTTAAAAAAGTAAAAAGGCATACATTAATATCCGCCTAATATTAACAGACATTCCGCCCGCGACGGCGGCTGGAAGCGCGGGGAGCGCGCGCTAGTGCTTAATTTTTTGTAAGTAGCCTCTGTTACGCCTTAGATTTGCACCTATCTCCCAGTGAAAGTCCCGTCAAAATCGGTCCAGCCGTTTAGAAGTTTACTTCAAACAAAAACACACAGACAGACAGACAAAAAAGATTTCATTGTATTTTTGTTATAGGTACCATGTATACTTTCGTTAGCATTAATAAATAAAATTGTTATTTTGATATTACATACAGACCCTTCAATTTTATTTATTTGTATAGATTTTTAATGTTGATGTTATTTTGCGGAAATATTTGTTAGATACATATGTTACATCATTGTCTAATCATAACTTAATTCGCAACATTCCACTAGCAACATGTTGTTTAATCTTATTTTAATAGTAGTACCTACTTTAACTTGTTTATTATACGCCTCGATGCCTTGTACCGGATATGGTTATTTTTAAATCAGTGGCTTCATTAATTTCAATTTAATTATTGTGATTCTAGTCATACCAAAAATTTTCTATTATTCCGCGGATCATAATGTGAATGGACACGAGACTCTTCATTTATTCTAAGAACTGAGCAGTGTTGCTAACTCGAAAAAATCCGACACGTTAACCTGGACATCATAAATCGCTAGACTGTCACTAAAACTGATTGTACCAAGTGTTTTGATTTATACTTCGATAGTTCTTACAAATATTTAGCTACTTATTTTTACTAGCTAAGTCTTTTTTTGTTACTAAGGCCGTATCATAAGTATGGCGTTGTTTCTAGCGACAATGAGGCTAAATTAGCAACACTGCCGTCGAGTTATCATGCATATCCTCGCTTTACTTCTTTTGTACAAGTGCTGATAATAATAATTGTCTATTTACCTATTGTTAGTCTTAAGAGTTTATGTAAGAGAAAACACTGACGTGAATAATGTCAGTGATAGAGCTAACACGCATACAGATGACGATAAATCGGTCTGAGTAGACACTGGCCTCACTTCACCTACTTGGCCAACTTATTGTGCCACAGGCGTGTCGGGTCTCAATTTAATGCCATTACCATTCGAATCACTGATATTAAAATTAGGATTTTCATTTTGGATTACAAAATAGAACGTCGTTTCTACCTTGCTTTCTCAACATTGTTTTATCACTTATACCTATGTTTATAATCCAAATGCAAATTTTTAACCACCGACCAGTTGTGGTATTCTGTAAGTCAACAATTCTCAAGCTGTTTACTGTTGGTTACGTGACCGGCTTAGGAAGGCCAAATGTCCGTCATCTGATCCCCACAAATCCGCGTTATGTTCTCAACTATGAAATGTGCTTCTTTATTATTCCGTAGTATTTTTGCAAAGCTTTACTAGGCTCTGTGTCGTTTCATCCTTTAATAGTCTACGGATTTAAATAAGTGTAGATAAAGTTTGTGAAATATAGGGTGTCTCAGC
>DWRC01000148.1:0-10231 GCA_018250675.1 Astraptes naxos | reverse complement strand
TTTTTCACTTTTTGCGTATGTGATATTAATTTTATTTACAATTCACTTTTTAATATAGGATTAATAATTGTTAAAAAATATTATTGTAATAATACTTTGTCCCGGTAACAATCAGGAATATTTGTGACATGCATATGTAGGTATAGAGCTCTATAGGTAATAGAGTAAGACGAAACAGTTCAGGTTTTAAACAGTTTTATTTAGCTTGCTCTGTATGTTATGTTTAGTCAATTTTCTCTTTTGTTTGTCAATAGATTTTCCTTTTTTTTTAACTTATTTATTGACACTTTAGTCATAACAATAAGAAATTGGAAACTTGTAAATTCATCTAATTTCGATATGAACGCGGCGAATAGTAATATCAATAACTGATAGTCACGCTTTATAATATTACCATAATACTACTAGACCTTACTGTACTAAACTTATGTAGTTAAGCAATCCGTAATTACTTTGCCTATTTATTATGGCGCTTCCTGATTCACGTCACTTTCCTGAATTGTGCTTTATGAACTTCGTACGCCGACATCTTCACCTTGAAAGAACATAGGGTTTTTACATGTCTGTTTTTTCTTGCCAATAATGATGATATTTACAAGCATATATTATATTCATTCAATTTCTTAACGCCGCGGATAATCACGACCGTTGCTCTTCGTGTTGGATTTAGAAAAAAGCAATACGTGATGCCGATTAAAGCTTCAATAGCAAAAAGTGACGTAATGTAACGTTTTTTTTTCTCAAATATTGTGAGTCATCCTAGTAATAGGTTTTAAAATGTATAAACGGACGTAAGACAACTATGTTGTAATAAAGATGCAACGAGCTTGAGCAAAACCGACGATCGATATCATAACACCTTACACTTACGAGTACCTACCTACAACGAACAGGACTTCACTAGATTTGTAACAACGGTTGTATGGGCATAATAATCCGATTACTGGCGTAGGGCTATTCCAGACATTACTTATAATTGTAGGTGTGTCGTTACATTTCCTGAATATTACGCGTATTAAATACACGTCTCGATGCGGTAAGTGGCTCAAAACTGCGGCATCTCCGTAACGGTACAAAACCACCATTAATAAGGCATGTTGCATAAAGCAAGCATAAGTAAAACAAGCTAATTTCCGGTCTCGGGCCCTCTTTTATGATTATTGGATATTAAACTCGACATGAGGCTCGAGAAGAGAGCTTATTGAGGGAACGAACGTGCACGGGTCCTCGATGCAAACGACACTCTTTGAATACTTATTGGAAAGATGAAACTTATTCGTTTCGGGGTTCTGATCAAAATTAAATGTGATCTCGGTTACGATGTTTTTATTATGTAAATTTTTAAATTCGTTTATGAGTCCGTAGGATACTTTTCCGTACATTATTGATGTAACGATAGCAATCTAAACATAACTTAGTGTTTTATATGGATATCGGTTAGTATTACATTTCAGGTTATCGTTCTTTTGGTGTCGGCCCATTCACATTCACATCTTATTATTTTTTGTGGAGCCGCGATAATATCGACAGATTTAATAAAAGGCACTAGAGAAAAAGAAATTGACGTGGCATCGATGATCCTCACGATTACAACGCTAGGTTGCGCGGGCGCGGCCGACCGCCGCCATTGTGACTCCGACTTACTAAATCAATATTTGCACAGATGTCGGTGCAAGAGCATGCTATGCTTGTAGCGACCTAAAATTCATACAGCTTATATGGCAATGTTAGCGGTAAATTTTCTCGCCAGCTACCTACGTGTAATCCTTCAAATGTGGGTCGGTGCTGCACGCATAACTTGACCCCGGCTGTCTGGGGCCTCGAGATAATTCATTAAAATCGGACCCCAATACGTTTAACAGCGCCACTTATATGATTACTTTTTCATTTGCCTTCACTATTGCCGTACATGAATAGGCTAAAACAACAGTTAAGAACCATCTCAACCGCTTTCCTCCTTTTTATTTGGCAGGTATTGACGAGATTTAATTTTATCAATAAATGAATAGGGAAAAACATAATGAATATGGCCGAATCTTAAGTATTAGGCGAAGTACTCGTTATTACTATTTGGAGAATATGTATAACATGTTTCTGGTTTAAATGCGGCCTTGTTCTATTATTTCCTTACACAAAAAGGCTTTTAATTGTTCTAAATAGTAAATCTGAAGTAAAATGTAAGTTAGACAAAAAAGTACTTTGTTTAAGTTATATTAAGTAGGTATTTTCTTTGCTACTGTAATAATGACACACAATGACATTATCCAATGACACAATCTAACTACGTCCAAGTTATACATACATGTGATGTGCTAATAAAATATTAGACGTTCAATTTAAAATTAATGCAGTTCTTGTAGATAGATTTGAATACAATATAAAAATATTTTAAGAAATATTTTAAAAAGCAATTCTACCGTTTTTCTTTTATGTACACGATCGTACAGACAAAACCTATACAGTGGATAATGTATGGCGGCGTTATCTTAATACGACGTAAGCTTCATATGCCGCTAGATAATTAAACATCAAATTTATAGCTTCCATTCCATAGCCCTTATAGCAATAAAGCGAAGTTAAGCCCGATGTAATTATTGTTTATAGTCGTATCGTTAAAACATCAAGGGATTATAATTGCCTATCTCCTGTCTAAATTGCAAATACTTGGTATAAAATAGGTGTAGGCAACGAAGCGCGAATCAGGTTCCCCCTAGTCGTTTTTTCAGTTGTAGGTATACGTTTTGCGAAATATATATTTTTTATCTATTGCGGTCTCCAAGTGAAAACGAACAGCATAATTTTCTAAGCGCGGTAACCACGATTCCCGTGTAATATGATAATGTAACGTATAAATATTTCATGTCTCGGCTGCTTATTATGTTTTTTGCCCGGGAACCTGTTACTTATAATGCAGGTTCAATGCGAAAAATGTAGCCCTTGCTATTGTTATATTTCACTTGCGGAAAAACTGACTATAAAAAGGATAGCAGAGTATTATGATTATCATGCAACGTCTACTTTGTTATTCACTTTCGTTCTATAATATCTGTAGTTAATTATTTAGACGGTCACTTCCCAAGACGCTTTAATTACATAATCTTTTAAGGTCGAAGTTATAAAAATAACAGAATTTCCATAACGGTCACTCACGTACTCGCATGTGGGAATGGTGGTTCTTTAGCGGGTACGTACTGCGGAATTCGCATACATAAACGTGTAAATACAATACAGCAGTCAATAGGAAATTTAAGGTGTTTAAGCTTGGAGGCATGTTTTGTTGTAAACCATGTTTCAGGCAGTAAAATAGGTAACGGAAAATGTTTGTGAAGTTAAATTTACAACGTGCCTAGCTCGCTCGTTTAAAGCTAAGCTTTGACGTTTGCTTGTAAGTACTCGCCATTCATTCCTTACATAGAGATATGGCCGGTAATGACTGGGCGGCCGGTTAGCTATCGGCCAGACGCTCGTAAACACTGTTCGACACGAAGCATTCGTACATGGCTGCGAATACAAGTCAATAGACATCATGCCAAGTGCATTACTTCCTGGTGAAGCTAACTGTACACGACAAAAATTTCCCGCGCCCATTCGACTGCACTAAAGTTTATGAGTCAGTTAATTGGATGCCAGATTTAAAGGTCACTGCTTTGTGCACCCAGAACCGCCCACGAGTGCGAGGGTGAGGCCACGGGTCAGCGGTCGCTCTAATAGCCAGTGTCCCACACTCGGCTTCTAAGAATGACGCGAGGGTGGCGAACCGGCTCAGTGGATCGAAGGGCGCTTTCAATGATTCTCAAATCCTAAATTGTAACTGAGTCACCTCTGAATCATAAATAAGGCACCAAAAACAGACAAAGAAAACTAACATTAAAATTTCTGCTTGGGTTTTTTGCCCTTCGGTTTATTTTCAACGGCTTTTTATCGCTGCCAGAAAGGAAAATCTGAAAGAATATTATCCTTAGAAGATTCTTACTTTGTTATTTATTATGTAGAATGAGGAATTTGTTTAAATAGAATTCATAAATAATATTAGGCTTAGAAATTTAAATATGTAATGTATGTAATGTATGTATCGTATGCTAAGATCGGGTTATGAATAATAAAATTACTCGTTTAAGAGAGATATACACAAAGGCGATAACATAAAGATTAAAATTTGTATCACACAGGATTTAAAATTTATGTAATTGCGAAAATTATACAGTCCTGTTATACCGCCTTGGATATAAAACTTAATTCTGGATATTCGTTGAATAAATGGCATTTGATGTGTCATAAATGAGCCCCGGAGAGTACCCGGCACGCGGGAGGCGGCGCGCAGGGGCAACGCTCGTCGTGTGAGCGCCGCGGCCGCACCAACAATCGCGAATTCATCGTGTGCCTAGCAACTACGGCTCACTGTAACTTTCTTCCACACATACAACCTGTCTGTGTGCGAGCTTCGAGCTTTCAAGAAATCCTCTGACATTAAACATGCAACCCGTCGACACTGCCTCATAACGTTAACGTACCTCTATTTCAACCAATTGACAATGTTATTTTAGTCTTGACGGATTCATTCTACGCAATTTAAAAGCAATGTGATTTGCTTAAGCTGTTGTGAATTTGCATTGCTTTAAATTCGAAATGCAATCAATTTCAATTCCTCGACTGTTTACAGAGGGTGCTAACACTCCACTCCTGCTTAAGAATGCAAGCATGGACGCATAACTTAAGATAACTGTCTAAAAACGGTTTTTAAATCGTAATTTTCGATGAGAATTTCGCTGAAATGCGGACGAAATTTTAATAAGAATGAGTAATTCTACAGAATAACTTTTACATGCATATATCTGGTATAGATATATCGAAATCACGAAATAGCATGGAAATAAGATAATTCGTAAGAATGCTCGAGCGGAATGTTAAGTTTGGGAATAACGGTGATGAACGTCTAGCGCGGATTTACCTAAATTATTCGGACTACGTTGACGAAACGTGCGTGAGCCCGGGCACGATCCGATATCACGTGTAGGGTTGCCACCCGTATAATAGTAATAAATAGTAAGAAGTGAATTTTTTCTACAACATAAAAAAATACATTGTAGCTACTATGTAAAAAAGGTAGTAGGTATATTTTCAACGGTGATTCAGTTGATTTCAGTGATCCTGCCCAAAATCTGTTGATGAGGCAGGGTTACCTATATCTAGTAATAGGTGGGCGAAAGTATACTAGGTATGTCGTCGTAACCTATAATGTAATGTGTCGACAGAAAAAGGATATTATAAAAAAATTATGATAATTATTATGTAGGTATGTAACTATGTTGCCTAAACCTATATTCAAGTGAGAGAAAAAATATCATATAGGATATGAAACACTTACTACACCTTTTCTTGATGTGCCTTCTATATTGCAATGTTTTCTTAGGAAACATATTTTTCTACGATAAGATACCAACCCTAATCACATGTGTCCCCGGCTCTCCCCGGCACTCCCCGGCTCGCCGACCGCCGCAACGCCGCGCCGAATCGACCAGACGCGCCTCCACACATCTACTGCAAATTAGTGGAGCGATGTGGAGCGTGGGATACTCAAGCTTCAACGTAACATACTAATACACTTGATTCAGGACATTCTATTCAAAATTCGAACTCAAAATATTAACTAAGCTCGTTAAGTAATTTTTTTTCAGAATTAAAAGAGTACTGTTAGTTTTTTTAACTAAATTTAAACGTCACGAAGTGAATGTTGTAAATATTTTAACACGAATGGTACAATTTTCTTGCTAAAAGTATGCATTGCTTGGATACCTAAAGCGAAATGTTCTTTCAGACAGATAAGAATGTTCCAAAAAACCAAAACTGTTATGTGGTGTGATAGTCTAGATAGTTTTTACTCGTATCATCTGACACAAAATTTGCACGGGTCAACGAACCGAGAGTACCCCGCGAGGGAAACTAATATTTGCTCTCCTTGCGCGCTTCCTACCCGTTTCCATACAAACCTTGTCACGTAAAGTTACTTCCAAACGACTGCCCTAAATCGAAATCGTGTTCTATCTTTTTACAAGTTTTTTTTGTGAAATAAGGCTCTTGATATTGAATGTCTCTTTTATGATACCTACTAATTCAAATTTAGCGATTTTACATATTTTTTATTATATTGAATCGAATACCGAATCACAACTGTTGTATGTGAATTAATACTTATTGATTCCCATGAAAATGACGTCAATAAATTTAAATAATCTTAAGTTATGGTAGGTAACGATTACAGTCATAAGATGGTAACATGACACGAATTGACCTGGGTGCGACATTAACGTGTCGTAGCTGTTCAGTATGCGCGTCTCACCGCGTCTGCCGTTAATCGACCGCTACATTTCAGCGACAATTATCGCCTAATAACGACGCAGTGTCGCTTGTAGCCAGAATCTAATAACAACCCGGTGTCGCCATGTCCACGACTTCTATGCTAATCACTCGTAATTTACGACGGTTGATAATCGCGAGTCGTGTACGTGAGCGCATTGTGCGAACAGCCTGGAACGCTGGATGTCTGAGCGTAGCATGCGAACACGCCCGCAGCTTTACAATGTGGGAACGCACTAATCGAACGCAAATATTTTAACAAAACTCTGCATACTGAATTTATGAGCTTTAGATTGCCATCTGTTAAAGTCACCGTGCACGGACATCAAAACGAACATAAATCATAAAAAGCTCCCCGTAAGCACAAAGTGAAGGAGGCGGGATTGGCTCAATGCCACCTTGCGGAATGACTGCCAACCATCGCGTCTTACATCTAGTGCTGATTCTAGCACATGTCACATTTTTAAGATAGTGCAGCTTCTTGTTAAACGAAATTTAATATTATGTATATACATTAAAGCTATTTATGCATTTTATTTGCATAGAAAAAACATATTATGACAATCAATTAGGTACCATTTCAATTTCAAATATCAGCATGATAAACAACTTCGGCTAAATTATAAAATTCTCGATTTACTATAGATAGTCGATCCTAAGCTAGGATCTGGTTGGCCATATATGAACTTGTTATGGTAATATCAAATTGTCTTTGTTATCCTAAGTTATATTCGGTTTCGAAGCGTGAACGGTAAAATATAGCGCATAAATCGCCTTTATACGTTATCGGAGTAGTTGTTCATGTTCAAGAAATTGGTGTCAATGCTCGCTGCGGTTGCAGTGTTCCGAAATTATGTGTTGGGCAACATCGCAGGCCCGGACACGCGGCTGCGGCCACCGACCCACCGCGACCGATCGCCCAATGCCCTTTCGATCATATCCAATCGCCTTTTACTGTCCGAGCGTCTATTTGAACAACAATGTTTTGCTTCTTTAATGACCCTAAAAATAACAACAATACTCGTAGCCCACTCAGGTAGGTATGCCTTGATGTTTCACGAACAAACGTGCGTAGCGCTTCGTAGACCGCGCGTAGTCGCTAAGACAAAAGCTACAATTTTAAACGAAATCGTAATTTGAAAACGCCTAAGATTTAATTGTAACGAGCTAACGGTTACTTTTGACAACATATCGTTGAAACAAACGGTAATCCAAATTATACATGGGAAGTGGGCTGCTATTGTATACATTAAAGTGGGAACCAGAACTTTTATGTCTGTTAATTATAGATACAGTTCTGTAACAGAATAACGTTGTGTAATAAAAGCTTAAGAGATTAATAAAAAAGTAGGAATATAATGTATTAATTTGTTTTGTATTTGTAAAAACTTTATCATCTGTGTTAGTAGTAAATAGTAGTATAAATGGTACTTAGTAATAAAGACAAACTGTCTCAAATCCACTGAAGATATTCTAAGAAAAACTTGAAAGCTGCTATCGACATAATGTGAAGAACTCTCAACGCCCGGAACAGGTGGTGTTTTTAGTAAAGCAAATAAGTACGTAGTGCTCAATTGTCCACGCCCTCACCCTCTCGGTTGAGGTGACTTGCGGAGTGTCTAGACAGAGGGATCCCTACTTATATCTACCAATATAATAACATAATAATTTATATAAGATGGGAAGCTGGATTATTCGTTACGTAATCTTTTCCTTTTTCGGAAGTTTTACTAGGTAGGTTTAAAGGTAGGTATACTTAAAAGAATACCTTTCCATTCCAGAAAAAGAAAATGGCTAACGTTTTTCTCTCCGTTCCAATCGTTAGCGGCATCATAAAAGTTAATTAAGAATGTTAACTTGCACCATGTAATAGTTATAAAAAGAAGATATTCATGCATAACAGGCAAGCATTCCCCAGAATATGCGTGAATGTGCACAACAACGGGCGCGGATAAATTCGTTCCCACGGTCATACTCGGCTGTAGGTACCTGCGGAGCAGACTTACAATAATTTGCTCCGTAGTTATTGACTCTTGCAATACGATCCTTAAATACAAGTTAGCTGCTTAGAGAGTAACTGCGCATAATACCCACCTGCATCAGGAATTCATATTGGTAGCATCCGCGACGTTTCCAGTCGTTTTATCTTTTGTATGTTTTGTGTATGTTAGGATGAATTAGTTTTTTTAGTTTATGTTTATCTTGAAACATTCTTGAGGAATTGTTTATAAAGAAAAATGATATATAAAAATATTCCGTACACAGATCCATTTGGGTTTAGATTTTTTTAACAATTATGATGTCAAGTATCATAATATTAGTTGTAACGTATCGTTCGTGTAATACTTTTCATACTGTTTAAACAATAAGATAAGATGATGTTATGAACAAGGAGGTAGCGTGTATCCGGCTTTCATAGAACTCATTGATATAAGAATAAGTGTAAACCTCGCGCTGGCGGGGGCGCTCATGGCGCCCCCTCAGGACTCCCTCCACTCAAGCACGCGTCCTCGATGCTTACTTCCACGACACATATTCCCACTGTCGCCCCTGCCTTCCGTCATACCCTTAGGGACCTTAGAGCTTAAACATACATACGATACGATGTCGCATCATCCCACTCTGTGACTTATCGAAACAATGTCGTATTGTAGACATCTACAACGTGTATTGTAGAGATGAGAATATACTAATTCGTGTTGTGTTTGGTGATCCAAGCCTACGTTACTTTTTCTAAAATTGATTTCTGTTTCCATTAATGATGGAAATGAATGGATATACCTATTATTTTCTGCGGCCTCGTTTCACTTTGTTTCTGTTTTGTGATCATTGTTTTGTGAGCACGTAGTAGAATTCGTGGAATTCCACGACACGACGTCGTTTCCGAAATGAGATCGCAACGTGTCACGATACGACGTCGTGTCGTATGCATGTGTTTTAGCCCTTATTGTATCGTTCCTTTACAACTTTGATACAACGAAAGTGTGCACGGCACAAGCCCTCCAATTAGAGTTATAAAACGTTTCCTGCTTGAGTGTTAACAAAACTTTTTCTTTAAAAGTTAATAAGCTTACTCCATAACTAAACCCATTTAGCGAAACTTTTTTAATAATCTCACCGGCTCTTGAGGTCGAGTTGTAACTGAAGCTTTTTCGCACAATACCTTTTGAAACCTCTACGAGGCATAAAGTAATGTTCAGATTGAATTAATGTTTTTGCATTACTATAAGAAGTAATATATTTCTGTAGTAATTTTTATGTTAAGTAGGTACATTGTTACATAATAGCCGAACTGTTAGGGTTTTTTGATAAATATTTTTGTAACGTTACATATTCTTTGATTAATTTTACTTTAAAAATTCTTTGCTAACTAGTTGGTAGGTATAACTATTTGTCTATATTCATTTATATTTGAGTAGATAGTATTTTTTGCATCTCACAGTAGCCACAAAAACACGTAAACTTCTTCATTTGACAGCCTAAGCTTTTCACGACTATTTGAAGCTTTTAAGTTCATTCAAAATAATGAACTTTCTCCACACCAACGAGGAGCCTATAAATTGGCATTGGCACAAGTTGGTGTACGTGAATTGATTTATTTTGTGTTGTTGCAGACGGGCGGCGGCAGATGGATCGGAGGCGCGCGGCGGGGGCGCTGCTCGCGCTGGCCGCGTGCATCGCGTGCTCCACAGCGGGTTAGTATCTGCTTTGGACCAGTGTAAGCTGATCCCCCGTCTGTTATAATATTAATAGACAACACATATATATTTGATGTACACGAAAATCATGCCTGTGTGAACACGATCCGCGGGCAAAGCCTTACCCCGGAAAGGTGCATAAATTGGTTATTTACCGACTTTTAAAGTTCTCAAATAAA
>DWRC01000147.1:0-10248 GCA_018250675.1 Astraptes naxos | reverse complement strand
TAGGGTAATGATTTCAAAATCATATCAGACTTAATTATTTTAACAAAAATATATAAGTAATCATTCAGATCATTTTCAAAGATAAGTCTGTTCTGAAGAAACGTCCCATTGCTCTTCGCTCAGAGCAAGAGGGTTGTCGGCCATATATTTACGTAAATCCGGAGTAAAAAGTAATTCCTACGTATAATTAAAATTGTATGCAATGACAAAGAGCTGTTTCAAAAACCCAACTATGTCTTATATTGTAAATGTCGATTAGACGATCACTTGGTTTCAATCTATAAACATTGAAACTTTACCTACCGCGTTTTTAAGTATGAATGCAACATCAAAATGATTGTATCATTTCAGGAATACGCAATAAAGGCTATGATAAGCGGTGGAGCTGATCCCAAGAAACTTCTTCTTGGGTTGGCTTTTTATGGACAGTCGTACAGACTAGCAGACATTGAAAGGTCGAACGGACCTGGAGCCCCAGCAGCGGGACCGGGCGAATCTGGAGAATTTACAAAACAACCTGGCATGTTAGCGTATTACGAAATTTGTTACAGAAGTAAGTCTACTAATTATTTGTATTTCTACCTAATGAGTTAATGTATGAGGAAGTGAGTTATACTAGCTAGTTTTCTGTGCTATAGCTGCATGATGGCAACTATGTTTGTAGTTTACGTTGTAGTCAAATGCACTAACACCCTACCCAGAACACATACCTGAATTCCCCCTACAAACGTCTTGATTGAATATGGATTTCTTTTGCCAGTTCAACGATTTCTAAAATAATTATTCTTTGCAGTCAAGAACTTGCGATGGAAGACTGGCAGACAGACTAAGGCTGGACCATATGCGTATTCAGACAACCAATGGGTTGGATTTGACGATCCCAAATCTATTACGGAGAAGGTAACTGAATCATAATGCAAACTCGTCATCTAATAAAATCTAGGTCCATTTGTTTATTTATCGATAGTAAGTTTGTGTTACATATGATTTTTTATCTATGGAAATATTGGAAGGCCAACTACCTACTACCGTAATACTACAGTCTGGAGTGATTAGTGCCGTTGAACTTTAAATAATATTAGCTGGGTTACCGAGCTTCGGTCGGATAATATTCTCAGATAACAATGTAAAGGCGCCATCTGTTTTTGAATAACTTACATTTTATACATTGATTAAATACCAGCGCTTTTTTATTCAATAACAGATAACATTATATATTAATCTAATACATACGTACAGGAATATACAAAAAATCGTTGTGGATAAACCACTTACATACAAACATATATGAATTGCCCGTTTAAAGACAAGGATAAAGTTTGTTTTTTAAAATAAATTGAAACAACACTAACCGTTACCCAGGTGGAATGGGCAATGCGGCAAGGCCTGGGTGGAGTGACGGCGTGGGCTATCGACATGGACGACTTCAGCAACCGGTGCTGCGCGGAGCCGTCGCCGCTGCTGCGCGCCGCGGGCCGCGCGCTCGGCCGCTCCGTGCCCGCGCCGCCCACTTCAGCCTGCGAGAGACCCCCTGAACCTATCACCCCGTCACCGCCTACTACTACACCTGCTGAATCTGATGGTGAGACATCATCTTCTCATCATTACTACCCATTATCCATACTAATATCCCAAACTATTACCTAATATACCTATATTCCACTACTATTTTTCCTTCTAAAAGTCTTTTCTCAGAATAACAAAGTAATGTAATATGCCGTCTTTCAGACTCTGGGAATAAGTTACAACTTATTAACTGACTTCCAAAAAGGATAAGGTTCACAATTCATCCGAATCTTGTAACATCTCATTCCACCTTGATTCTCATTCTCGTTCATTTTATTTTGTAACCAAATCCGTTAATCCAAATATAATCATTTATCATTCCTACAATTTAACTATGATTGTCATAAATTTCATTTACCATTTCTCCAGGCTCAATGGTTGGAGGTGGTGGCCAAGGTAGCCACGGTAACCACGAGCATCAAACAACAACGACATGGCCAAGCTGGAGTCCGTCCACCACTTCAACCACTGCACAGACTTGGTGGCCACCCGCCACTACCACACCAAGCACCACTACCACACGCCGATCAACCACAACCAGAACGACAACCACGACTACTACCAAGAAACCAGTTATTGATACTGGTAAGTAATCTGGATACTGTTTTCAAGCACCAGAAGCAGCACTGAAATAAACGTAGGTCAGCAGGCACTAGTTAAGGACTCAAGAAAATGGCTGACCAACGTTGGATCCGAACCGATGAATCCAAAAACCTCGGGGCCGATGGAAATAGGCCTACTATAGAAATATCTTAAAGGTTTGTGTCCATCAGTACGGTACCTAATAAAAGATGAATAAAAGTTATGTGATCATCAAATTGATAAAATCATTAATAGTAGGTACATCTACATATATTTCTTATGCTATCTCAACTACAATCGAACAACTACATCTGATTTGCTGATAAAAAAAATATTTACACAATAAATTACTTTTAGGTATCGAAGGAGGTTCGTGTCAGGCGGGCGATTACCATTCGGCACCCGGAGATTGTGAAGCGTACTTACAATGTGAGGGTGGACAGTGGCACAAGCATAGCTGTGCACCCGGATTGCACTGGTCTTCTAAAACCAATAGATGTGACTGGCCAAGTGAGGCCAAATGTACGGGTAAGTATTTGAGAGCATTATAATCTCAATGTAGTACAGACTTGATCAAGGGCAATCGTATTATTATTTAATATTTCTAATAAGTACATCACACATTTGTGTACACTACGGTACACGGTACATTAGAGTACGATATATACAGTAGGTATACCATGGAAACATACCCAGTCCAGTACAAACATTTCTTTGTCGCACTGTCTGACCGGAAACCTGACCCTGAAACCAAAATATCAAAGTCAGTACCACAATCCACAGTCAATATTATCGATTACAAACGACACCACTAATTAAACGATATTTAAGAAACATCACACGACGAAGAAATAATGCCAACATCCACATTAGCACCAACCACAGCAAGGCCGCCGCCGACCACGACCACCACAAGGAGAACCACCACGTCTTGGACATCGACGACCACTACCACTACTACTAGACCAACTACTAGACCCACTGCTAGACCCACTACTAGACCAACTACTAGCGCAGTTAGCTCTGGTAATTATGATTTACATTATTACCTATAATTTTGGGCCTGATTGCTTTATAGCCCTCTTCTTTTTCATTCGTTATAACGAAAATAAATTGCCATTTACAGGATACTATTCTGTCAATCACTTTTTAAATGACACTGTAATATAAATGTTGCAACTCCAGATGGTTAAGTTAGTAAGAACGCCTCTTGTAACGTTCCTTTTTAAAACATTCAGCTGTTAAAACTGTTGTTATAGTTAGAAGTACTTGTACCTACATTTCGGCATGCTATTATATAAAATCTAAAATTTAACACAGCCGCCGTATTCATAAGGTAATTCCAGCAGATCACTATTCATTCGGCCAGAGGAAGAGCTCCAAGCAGGGAATTTAAATTGTCAATACATTCTTACCGTAGATGGCGTAGCGGAAGGCGGTTCATGCCACGGTCAGCAGTACCATGAAGTGCCCGGAGACTGCAACTCGTACCTTCATTGTGATGGAACAACATGGCGCTTGCAAAGTTGCGCCCCGGGACTCCACTGGAGTGCCAAGGAACAGCATTGTGACTGGCCTAAATATGCTAAATGTGAAGGTATCT
Organism: Astraptes naxos; assembly: GCA_018250675.1. NCBI lineage: Eukaryota > Metazoa > Arthropoda > Insecta > Lepidoptera > Hesperiidae > Astraptes > Astraptes naxos. The sequence continues at coordinate 6,497 of DWRC01000147.1, read as the reverse complement.
ACATCTGAACTAGAATTTTGAGTAAAATCTACTTGACGCTCGATTAATCTTTGAAACTTACCTTTCTTTGTATTAGGTTCCACACCTAAAACAACAACTGCTTCGCCGAAACCAACAAGACCACCAAGGCCAACACGACCAACGACCTCAGGTATGTTTCTATATTTAAATGTTATCCATTTTCTATATCTGCTAAACTATCTTCGGAGAATTCAATAAAAGTTGTCACTTCGAATAAAGGGCTTTTTATTAAGTTCCACATTTACTTCAACTTCATTTCATTCAATTCGCAGCTCCAACATCTGGTGGACCAGTTGAGAACGGCATTTGCGATGGCAATGAAATGCATGCGCCAGGTCCTTCCTGTAACGAATTCTTACTGTGTGTTAGCCAACGATGGAAGGTGCAGAAGTGTCCACCTAAACTGCACTGGGACAAACGCACCAGACGCTGTGACTGGCCAGAGTTTGCCATGTGTGAAGGTAATCATCACATACCTGTATATACTTAGTCCATCTTCAAAGCTACAGACAAGGTGATAATTACTATTACCGTGCTACAGATGAACAATAATAATGGTTGTAATTAATGGAAAAAAGCGATTGTTAGGTAAAAAAAACTGATGATTCATAATATTAATTATTGCAAAAACGTTTGCAAATAAAGAGAAAATAAATATAATTGAATATCCTTATTAATTATTAATGTATCGAGTCTTATTTTTTTTATTTTATTTTTTCTTCAAGCTTCAAAACCATATGTGACCGCATTTACAACCGCTTCTACTACAACTAAAAAACCGACGACAACATCAACTACAACAAGACGACCCACTAGTGATTATCAAAAGCCTTCGGTAAGTTTTATTTTTATATAATAACAAGTTTTCTTTTGTATGACTTTTTAACAACTATTTGCCGTACGATTATAATCAGGGCCCGATCTTGTTACCTAGCCGATATGGAAAAACAGAATTTGCAGCCATTTACCTTACCATATACCATATACCTTAGAAATTATAAAGGCAACGTGGACTTATGCCGCCCGGAGCGGAAATTGAATTTGCCGCTCTCTATAGAAAAACATTATAATAGAAGGAAATACGACAGTCTCTTAATAAGTCATCGATTACAAAGATCTTTATATAGGATAACGTTATATTTCAAAAAAATTATAACAAGGGGAATACATATAAATCACATTTACTCCGTACATCAGCCGTCAATATTGCTGCCCCTCATTTTTGCAGCTCTGTAAATGCCCGGTACGAAATGTAATGTCTTACTATGATGATAATATTCTTACAGCGTTGCGTCACCGGCACATACCACGCCCATCCACGGTGCGAGAAGTTCTACGTGTGTGTGAACAGCATGTTGATCACGCAGAGCTGTGCACCGGGGCTGGTGTGGAGGCAGGACCGCTCACAGTGTGACTTCCCCTCCGCCAACTCCTGCACTGATCGACGACAAGTTTCCTCCGCGGCTATCACTGACGCTTCCAAACCCGACACCAACATGCAGATCCATGAAGAAGTTTCTAGTAAATATAGCTATTAGTGTCTAGTCTAGACTATATTATGACATTTTGAAAAATCTTAATTCAATTCCCTTCGTACCAGTTTCTAAAATGTACCAGCCTATCCTTAGATATCGAAGGTACATTCTAAGTATTATAGCTTCATGCAGGCTTCAATGTAAACTTTTTTCGCTTTACAGCTTTCTGCGAAAACGGACAATATGCTATGAACCCAACAGATTGTACTCGCTACCGACATTGTCTCTTTGGCGTATTCCAAGAATTCTCCTGCACTCCTGGCCTACACTGGAATGAAGTATGTATAAATCTGACAATTAAACCATTTCTTTTATTTAGTTTGATGATTAACTAATAATGTGAGCAACACTAAATATTATTTAATTAAGACTCACATTTTTTAACAATACCAACCCATTACAGGAAAGACAAATTTGTGACTGGCCTGATACTGCAAAATGTAAAGTTAAGAAAGTCACTACAACCACAACAACCACTACTTCGCCAGCAATATTGGAGCCATCACCAATCTCAAATCCTTCTATCGATCCCGATACCGAAGATTTGGATATCCAGCGTCCAACAAAACCAGTGACTTCATCGCCTGTCGCTGTCTATCCCCCTGGAGCAAAACCCGAACTCTTAAATAGTAAGTAAACAACATATTTACTCAGCTTTTACATCCAACGTATGCTCTCATCCCTCTTAGTTCTCGGGAGACAACTAAAGTATATTCCATAATCCATATTAAGTAACTGAAAGTACTCTTATTTAAATAACTCCTTCTAAACTTCTACAAACGAACTACTAACTAAAGTAAATAGATAAATACATAGCAGTTGTTGTAGTTACAATGTTTTATTTTAGCAAACTACAAACTGGTATGCTACTACACCAACTGGGCCTGGTACCGGCCTGGCCTCGGCAAGTACAGCCCCGAAGACATCGACCCCTCACTCTGTACCCACATCGTCTACGGATTCGCTGTTCTGAAGGATGGCGTTATGACTGCCCATGATCCATGGGCGGATTACGATAATCGTGAGTATCGAAGCAATAACTTTTGTGTAAGCAACATATAGAAAAAACTAAAATTCGATTTAAATATAATTGGAATTACTATTTAATTTAACAGGATTCTACGAACGGGTTACTGAATATAAGAAATATGGAGCCAAAGTATCTATAGCCATTGGTGGCTGGAAAGATTCAGTCGGAGACAAATATTCAAAACTGGTTAATGATCCCCAAGCGCGTGCTAACTTTATAAGACATGCGGTACAGTTTATTGAGAAACACGGATTTGATGGACTCGATCTGGACTGGGAATATCCTAAGTGTTGGCAGGTGAGCCCATGTATATAATTCAACTAAGCTAGTTATAAGCTTATATCTTTTGTAATGATACTTCATGTCATGAAGGTACAAGCATCAACATGTCATACAAAAACCCTTCAATTGAAAATATTCTATATTAATATTCTGCATTAATTATTTATTTTAACAATTAATACCAAATTCTAGGTGGATTGCTCTAGTGGCCCAGATTCTGACAAAGAGGGCTTCGCAGACCTTGTCCGTGAATTATCGGCAATACTCAAACCAAAGGGTTTGTTGCTGTCCGCCGCAGTATCACCCAGTAAACAGGTCATAGACGCTGGTTACGATGTTCCTATTTTGGCACGACATCTGGATTGGATAGCGGTCATGACCTATGACTACCATGGTCAATGGGATATGAAGACTGGACATGTTGCTCCATTGTACTATCACCCTGAAGACGATTATACATACTTCAACGCCGTAAGTAAATTTTAGCTAAGTAAGAATACACTACTCCAATCTTCTCAACATATTAGAACATTCTGAACAAAACGTTTCATCTGCATATTCTTCGGCTTTCGTAACATTAATTTATTGTTATACAGAACTACACGATGCATTACTGGATGGAGAAAGGTGCACCGGCTTCAAAACTTATTATGGGTATCCCACTGTATGGTCAAACGTTTACTCTTGGGTCACGATGGGGCTCCCAGTCGTACAGCGCCAGGAACAAAGTAGGCTTGAACATGCCCGCAATATCTGGTGGAGACGCTGGCGAATACACAAGGGCTAATGGATTCCTGGCATACTATGAGGTAAACAATCGCAAGATCTAATGTACTTAAAGCCAAGTTTAGTCTTCAAAAAAATTATAATATTTCTTTGCGACTCCTAAAACTTTATTCTATCATTGTAGATTTGTGAACGCGTAAAGGAACGGAACTGGATGGTAGTGAAAGATCCTTTACAACGCATGGGTCCGTTTGCCTTTAAGGGCAACCAATGGGTTTCATATGACGATGTTGAAATAATTAAGAAGAAAGTTAAATTCATCAAGTCATTGAACTTGGCTGGTGGAATGGTATGGGCGCTTGATCTCGACGATTTTACGAATAGGTAAGTAGCGAAAAAATTCCAAGTCTTTGGGTAAATATTAATGTGGTTCTAATATACGTTATAATATACATTATTTTATAGGTGTAATGAAGGAAGATATCCTCTAATGAACGCAATTAAGGATAGTTTCCTAGACCGCACGGATACGCAAATCATGGATACGCAACCAATAGTACAACATCCGAATGACATAGATGATGATTATGAAGACATTGCAGTGAGACCTGAACAGTCAAAGCCTACAAACAAACCTACTACTAGACCTACTCCTAGGCCTACTACCAGACCCACTAGACCCACTACGACACTAAGGCCAACAACTACAACTGAAAGTCCTGTGCTAGCTGACCCTACAGAAGAAGAACGTTTCAAAGTAGTTTGTTATTACACAAACTGGGCTTGGTACAGGTATGCGATTATTTAAAATGTAATCTTACTCTTATGTTGCTCTCTAGACTTCTTATAAGCTTCTGATAGAAATGATAGTTACCATTTCGATAATGCTGTTAATTCCTGATATGATGGATATGATCAAAATAAAATACAACATCTGCTCTGATTTGTGCTAAATAAAGAAAAATGGCCGCTAAGTATTTCTAAAATAACAATCTAATCATGTAATCTTTAGGCCAGGATCTGGAAAGTATACTCCAGAAGACATCGACCCTTCACTTTGCACGCACATCGTGTACGCGTTCGCCGTTCTTGACGGCAACAAATTGGTGCTGAAGCCGCACGATAATTTCCTAGACGTCGAAAACAGTAAGAATTTTTACTCCTTATTTCCTTACTCACAAAATAAATATGTATCGTATAATAATTGTATGTTAATTTTTTATATGTATAGGTACCTACACAATTTAAAAATACTTAACATACAAAATATTTATTTACAATTTTACAATTAGGATTAATTAAAAGAACATTTTGACAGCGAACATTTATTTTCTTTTAGAATTTTACGAGAAAGTGGTTGCCTTAAAAAGTCGCGGGGTTAAGGTTGTATTAGGTTTAGGTGGCTGGAACGACTCTGCAGGCGATAAATATTCACGGCTAGTAAATAATCCTGGTGCTCGAAGAAAGTTCATAGTTCATGCCATAGACGTCATTAAGAATTATGAATTTGATGGACTAGACCTTGATTGGGAATATCCTAGATGTTGGCAAGTAAGTAATTTGTTTTATTTTAAAACAACCTTTCTTGTTTTGCTATATAGTGCGATTTCACTTAGATATTATTCAAACCAATAATTTTACTATATTTAATAACTAAGTACCTACCTTCTACCTAACAACATCTCTGTCAGAGACAGTTCAACATATGACCAGAAAACGTTCTTTTCTATTTTATGCAATTTTGCCGCCCTGTAAATGTGTTTTTAGGTAGGCAAATTCAGCTTGCCTGCTTAGCAATAAAGCTAGAAAATAGGTCGGAAAAAATAAATAAGAGGTACGAAAAAGCCGTAATTTTAAAGAATTTGTAGTACTACATCTCTGATTTAAGTATTTATCTTACGGGATATTAAGTTATGTTGTTTAATTATATGTTTTAATTTAAGGTGGAATGTGAAAAGGGTCCAAGCACAGATAAGCAAGGATTTGCGGATCTTGTGAAGGAACTGCGTGCGGCATTCGCTCCTCGAGGCCTACTTCTGTCTGCTGCAGTTTCCGCAAGCAAACGAGTTATAGATCTCGGTAAATAAATTTATGAACATAAATTAATTTAATGCATATTTTTAGATAAAACAAACTTAAGTGCCGCCTACAGGCGGTATTGACTACAGTCAAGTTACGAGTATCACTGTGATTCCAAGGATTCATTTAACCAAATCAAAAAAGTTCAGCCAGCATATTTAAATACCTTGTAGATATATCTGGGGACACGGCAATTCCGTACCAAGTCGTTCAAAAAAGGGGTGCGGCTAATCATCGTTTTCTCGAATGTGCTATTCTAACCAGAGCATAGCAGGTCTAAAGTAAATGACCGTGATTTAATAGTACCTACTTGAACCATGAAAAATGTTACCACTTTGAACGAAGTGTTTAGCGAGATAACGTACCTACATACAATGAAAAGTCGATTGAAAATTCTGCCAGTGTACAGAAAACTTTAATGTACCTAACCGTAGCAAAAAATAATTAAACTTAAGCTTTTGATCTAATCAAAATTTTGTATTGGTAAAATCGTCAATAAAATAATCACAAGTAACTTTATTTTACATATATCATTTATTTTCAGCTTATGACGTACCAGTACTCTCTAAGAATCTGCATTGGATTGCATTGATGACCTACGATTACCACGGCCAGTGGGACCAGAAGACTGGCCACGTCGCTCCCATGTACGCTAGTGATATGGATGACGATAGAACCCTCAATGTGGTAAGTACTAAGTATATCAAAATTCAAAATAGAAGAATAGTTAAAATAAAGGAAGGCAGTAGAAGCTTTTGTGATTCAACTGCGGTGGTTGACAGATTGCTGAATTTTCAAGTTATATAGGTATACTCCTTAACTAT